>JARACY010001678.1:0-53776 GCA_029255725.1 Scrobipalpa atriplicella | reverse complement strand
CCCCATTTACCCATTCAGTAAGGTAAACTATCCGATTTGAATGTTGCTTGTCCGGCGGTATGTAAGCCAACGCTATATGCAAGTCACGGTCGGAGCCTATAGATCGCCCTTCCACCGTGATCCACATGCATTCAACATCCACGGGGAAGTCGTCACGCTGCCATTCTGACCGCTCGTGAACAATTAGATTCTTTGTAAACAAAATCATTAATCCACCGCCGTTCGACCCGCGATCACGTCTAAACACATTGTACCTACGATCGGCTAACTCAGTGTCCAATATGTTGCTGTTTAGCCAAGATTCCGTAATTAAAATAATGTGGTGATCGATATTGAACAAGTTGTTGTAAAATTCAATAGTTTTCGTTCGTAGACCACGAACATTTTGATAGAAAATACGCAAGTTACGATTATTAGTCATTGTTATTGATACGTGTTGAGTTATTTCTTATGTACTTAATATTTACTATTGTTAGGTTAGACGTGGACGCGGGACGATCGCCGCTGACATTTATTATGGAATACTGGAATGAATTAGTGGTTTTCGGAGGTGAATATGTTACGTGCATGCTTTGTAAGTGTTGAATACGGTTTGTGATATAGTATAAATGGAGTATGTGTTGCTGTGTAGTGTATAAATGTGTAGGTATGACGTGCGACAGTTTAAACAAAAGCAAAAACAGCTGATATTGAGCTAAATGAAATGAAATCGTCACATTTAAATAATCTTTTTTAAATCAGCTTCCTTATTTATATGAATGAAGGGCGACTTATCATTTTTTCTTATGTAAATACGGCAATTTTTAGTCCATATGTATGAATACTGTTTTTCCTTGGCTAAGGTCTTGCACTTGGCAAAGAGCTGCTTGTTGCTAACAGTAAGATGTTCGTTAACATATATATTTGATGGGTCGCCCTCCATGTCAATAAACTTTGATGTTAAGTTCTTAATCTTTCGAAGAACCGACAGATATGAATCCTTTGTAGAACGCTTCCTGAAACGGATGACAATAGCTCGTGGTTTTCCTTTGACGGGACGTTTAGCTTGGATTCGGTGCGCAAACTCAATATCATTTGGATCCACCTGTAAACCTGCGCGCTCAGCTAGTTTCAAGACCACGTCTTTTACAAGTGACTCATCCTCCACCTCAGGGACACCGACGAGTTCGACGTTTTGTAGTCTTGACCACTGTTCTTGCTTGATGTTTTGGTCTTCTAAGGCAGAGAGTCTTTCCTCGAGCGTTTTTACTGTCCCCTTCAGCGTGTTATTCTCTGATTGCAATTTTTGTGTGGTTTTGCTATGGCGTTCTAAGTCGAGCTTTATTTTATCGTATTTTTCACTCAGTAATTGCATAGAATTTTCTACCTGTTGGAGCTTTTCTGTGATGGGTTTCAGTGCTTCTTCTACTGCTTTACGCACGCTTATGGGTAAATCATTGCGAATAGAACAGATCTCACTGCGTAGGTTAGACAGCTCTTGTTTACTTTCGAGATCAATGGGAACAATTTTAAGGCGTGTGCTTTGTTGTTCGTGTTTGTCACCATCTGGATTCATCACCTCGGTTTTTTGGATTAGTGACTCCTGAGCAGCAACTTGTTCCTCATTGGCTTTGGGGAGTATGCCAGGACTGTCTTCATTCACATTTTGTGGGTTCTTTATCGGTGTTTCAGTGTTGTCACCTCTCCTCCTGGTCTTCGACGAGCAAGTCGGGCACTTCCAGTTTGCAGCATTGGGTATATTTTCACTAATGCACTGTTTGTGATAAAGTAAAACACATCCTGGATGGGTGCATTTCAATGCTAAATTAGGCAGCAACTTTTTGAGACACGCACTGCACTTCATAGTGTTATTTTTATGTAAGTCTGTAGAAATAGTGTTTCTTTATTTATTTCAATATAAATTATGAACTTGCACTGCTGTAATTTATATTTAAGGGATAAATACAATGAGAGACAAAGAAATTACGTGTTAACCGTTCAGCTACCCTCAAATTTTTGGAGAAAAACCATCATAATCAATTTTAGCACGATATTTCTTTAAAAAGTCCTGGCCTAATATACCGTCGGTTTTGCAAGGTAACTCATTGAATACGTAAAATTTATGTTCAAATTCTAATCCTTTGTAATTTAGTTTTAAATAAATAAATCCTTCCGAATAAACTTTACCACCTATTCCCTTAACTTCAAGATATTGATTTTGAATTTGGGAAAGAAATTTTTGTATACTACCAGTTTTAACTACTGAAATTGAAGCTCCTGTATCTACAAGCCAATCATGTTTATATTTTTCTAAGTAAAGTGTTACCTTATTCAAACTATTACATACGAGTATGTAATTAGGCTCGAAAAAAATGAGTCAGGTCCGGTATGACGTCATCTTCAGGTCGCTCACCGTCGCGTTGTACTTCTTCCGGTGACATGTAATTCACGTGCCTGTGGTTGGGAAATCTGCGTGGAAAATGTCCATACTTACCCCTTGATGAATTTCCACGGGTCGACATCTGAGGCTGTCGTGGATTTCCACGCTGCTGGAAACTGCGATTAAACATTGGTACCTGCGGGGTCCGATTATAGTAATTTCGCCCACGCGTGTAGTTATAGTTCCCACGGTGACCTCGATATGGGGTGTGAGGACTAGTAAATCCTCTAAAAGGTCGGTTGAAGTAGGACCGATTCTGCTGTCGGTGCTGTATTCCCATTACGTCAGCAGATCCTGACGCTGACGCGCTGTCCTCTTCCTTGGCTGCTTGTATGGCGTCCTTCAGTGTGGAAAAGTTCCTAGCTGTAATGATGGTACTGAGTCTACGATTTCGCAAACCGTCGGCAAAACGCTTTATAGCAGTTTTCTCATTTAAAGGTCGTAAGATTTTGTACGCCTCATCTTTGCCATCCGCTTGCGAGATCGTGAGATCGACAAACAACTCTGAGAGTTCCTTACCAAACTCTTCCACTGTCTTTTCATTTTGCCTTTCCATCATTTTGGATGATTTTTTTTATATGTATGTAATGCATTTTATAATATTATTAAATTACTATATTTCCTATAATATATGAACCTACATAATGAGCGAACAATATTGCTTACACCGTGTTATATTTAAATTCATGAATATTTTCTTACATTCAAATAAAAATCAATATAGTTAGTAGATGAAACGGATAACGTACATACTTAATTTTATTGTTGTGCAGTTTTTACGTAGATTGTTCTAGTTTTAAAAATAAAAAAACGAACCTTTTCTAACGATCTTGTTACGGACATGATTTCTGATATATGATATTTATCAGCGTCATATTTCCCAGGGCTGATGATGGTTACTGTCGGGTTTGTTCCAGTTGTTTTGGGCAGCATGTAATAAGACCTGAAAAGAAAATAACTGTTTTATTTGAGTTCATCATAAAATTAAATACCTAAATATTTATCATACTTAGCAGGTACGTCATGATGAAATACCTACCTATTCACTTCAGAACATAGTTTTTAGGCATTTTGACATAATTAATCGGTCAAGAATACTGCTACTTTCAGTTCATCATGGTTGTCAAACGATCAACTACATATAATTATATACACTCTACTACATTTTTTAGATTGCTAGATTTTTTATTTTATATTATATATCTAAGTTACTACCCTACTGCTGAGATATTAAAAAATAAGAAATGTTCTCTTCTGACGTAGCAGTTTAATCCAGACGATCTGTGACTGATAAATATTACATCTGTAACTAAATCAATGACCGATAGATTGATACTCTTACATTTTATCGGTCAACCTCAGTCCACCCCAGCCTTACTTATCTTAATGAAAGAAAATCTGAACCTAAATTAGGTTAATTACTGACAGGCTAGGCCATTCAATATAACTACAAAAAGTGGATAAATGAAAATGCTTGAAAATGCCATACACTATATAAAATTAGCCGAACAAACTTTAGGGTGTGAACCTACCCATAAAATTGAACAACTTTCCCCAAAGAATATAGGTCGATAAATAAAAATAAATAAATATTGGCCCTCCCACACAAATGGTGTCAGCGGTCGAGTCATTTCGTATGGGGAATATGTTTCTTGGGGAAAGTTGTTCAGTTTCATGGGATAGTAGGTAAGTTAAACACATCCTAAAGTAATAAATTTTTGCTCCCGGTATAACTGGAATATCGTTTATTTCTTTTCTTATTCATGAAAATATTATGTCGTTGTGCCTAAACAGTATCTACCTCTACTGAAAATGTATTCTGCGCCACGTAGAGTGTTGCTTATGTATTTTTACGATATTAAAGATACCTACCCTAGTTCTAGTATCTCATGGAACTTCGGATCTTTAACGTTGAGTTTGAAGAATTCTGGTACCGTTGTCCTCGCAGAGTAATAGAGATCTAACTTCTCCTTCGCTCTCTCCAGACTGAACTTGCAACCACGAAGAAATGCAACCAGCCATTGGTCATCTGAAAATGAATGTTTTCATTGATGAGGTGTTAAGGTTCGAACCAAGTGGATTTTGCTTTAAGTATTACTATTAATTGTCCATCACATATTAAACGGCTAGGTGTTTGATTGAACAGCTATTTCAACTAGTTGACTGCGACATATATTATATAATAGTTCTCGAATGGAGTCCACATGCAGTCAAAAATGGATCAATGACATGCGATTGATGACTATGGCAGGAACCAAATACCGGGTTCCAAAGGTGCGTTTTGGGAGAGGCCTGCCTAGTAATGAACTGATATTATTATTATAATTATTAGATGGACATGGAATAATGTCACATCACATCACAATCAAACAAACTTTAAAAGGAAACAGAGTAAGTTCCATGCACTAGATTTATGTAAAAGTATTTTGTTCGCGAGAAACATAGATGAAAACTTCAGTTTTCATGGAATACAAACTGAAGCTGTTTATTTCAATAAAATATTCGAGTATACAACGAATTGAGGCGTCCGGAAAACCGCCATATCTAATGAGCAAGCAATATGAAGCTACACAATGCTAAGACGCCTAAAAAATATTGGATTACAAATTTACTTTAGAATCGATTGATATGAAAATGGTATCAGGCGTTTAACTATTAATATTAATGAAAACAATTAAAAACTACGATGTGCCGCAACAGTATTCTCTTACCAGTCCTGGCGCGCAGATGAGGCTGTTTTGCAATCCAGTCTTTAAGGTGCTGTAAATCTTCTTCCAATCTCGATGGATTTTCATTTAGCTCCTTCTTCGCCTTTACTGCTAGCTCAGCGGATAAAGGACGCACTGACACCATTTTGAATAGTATTTAGGCTCACTCAATCAATTACTTTTAATTTGGTTTTTGAAATCACCAATTCATTACCTTTTGGTGCACTTTGATGAACAGTTTATGGTACAATAGTTCCTATATTTTTATTGTACTTAGTGATATAAGCATATTATCTAATATTATCTCACATTTAGATAAATGTATCGAAAATATGTGCATGTACAGTCAAAGCCAGGCAAACTCGACAAGATAAGCATGACTTTAGCCGCTATAGTTATAGAAATAAGAGCTGAACAAAGCGCAACGTTTCAAGACTGGTTTACGCATGATTGTACGTTTATTTGGTAGTAATATACAGTATTTTTTACAGAGTATGGTGGAAAATCTGCGATCTCTTGATCAACAGCAACTTTTCAGAGAAAAAAAAAACATAGCACGGCTTTTCAAATTTTTTTGAGAGGAGAAAGTGAATTTTTTAGCGATAACCATCGGAAAAATTAACTATTGTAGCCTATTTTTGAAAGAATCGCATTTTTTTTTTTTTCACCCTGTATAATGACAGTGGCTCTAATATTCAAATCCAAACACTTGCTTTTAAAAGCTAAACCTAAAATGCATACTTTCTTGTGACTGAATCATATTAAAAATTCGGTGATTTACTTGTAAAATTCCTCTAAAAGCGTTTCCGCTGAATTATCACAGGTGTGATTTGGCACTTAGAACTCTGAAAGTCTTAAAATAGCAATCGCTCAATCTTTACAGTGCTATTCCATACCGTTTTTCATTCGAGCCATGGTTCCGTGGGCAGCTATCGACTGAATCACTGAAGTGATAAGAATGTGATAACGGCCCTAGTTTATCAGTTAAATTGATACTGGCAAGTGCCAGTCGAAATACGAATACTCGTATCAATACTAAGTAGATACTAGATACGAATTATTATAAATAATTATAGTGATAAAATTTGTTATTGTTTAAACTACATAAAGTTATTTTGACGTGCATTTTAGGTTGTTATTGAAAAATCCTAAAATATACTGGTAAGTTGCAAAAATACACGTTGCTTTATTTTGTATTTTGGAATTGTTTTATTAAATATTGATTCAATAGCACTAAATTTTTTATATTTGATTTATGTTGGTATTTACTTATTTATTTATGTATTTAAGTATATTTTGCCAGAAAATAGCCAATTACGGAATAAGTGTTTCGTATTTTTATTAATGGACTTGAAGTGCCGAGAATTTCTTTAATGAATATTGTGTTTCTTTGTTCTATTTTACGAATTATAAAGTATTATTCATCGATTGTTATCTAGGAAAGCTAAGTTTAACTTAACGATTTTCTACAATATAATTTCAGTAATGTCGGTGCGAGAACTGTCTCCGGAGCTGGCGAGGAAAGCGAAGGAGGAACTGAATGAGAACCCAAACACTCTGCAGGATGATCTGCGAGGGTTGAAGGAATGGATCGCTAAACAACCACATCTGAGGGCTCGCACAGGTAAATCTGTACTAAGTATACCCTATTTGTTGTTAAAAAATAATTTTCAACGTACAAAAACGACTTCTTAATAACGAATGGGGTATAATATACGGAAAAATATTGGCCGTTTGGCTACCAATGAAACTGGAAAACACTTTCATGAAAATATAAAAACCTATAAAAATTGCCCAAAAAGTAGCACTGTCTGTGCATTATTATTAATTTTGTTTGTTGGCAATCAAATTAAGTATGAATAAACATAAGCATAATAAATATTTTCCATTTTAATGTAAAATAAAGATCGTCATGAAAGATGAAGCTTTGGTCTTAGGGTCGTATTTATAAAGCGATCTCAAGGTTGAGAGCAATATTAAGTATGGATTTGACAGATCGTTTTGTACTGAAATGACATTTCTGATACGGACTCAAACTCGTTGTCACTCTTGAGAGCTAATTATAAATACGGGCCTTATTGTACTCTTTAAGTACTATTTTGACACACTTTTATAAAAGATGATTATATATAATCATGACATGACATGAAAAATGCATGAATATTTGTCATATTGAGTGTCATATTAATGGTAACAATAATTATTTTTTAGAAAGTTTTTTATATCAAAATACTTGACCTAAGATCTCTTGATTTTGTTTATACATTACAAAATATTTCAAATTTTAGATGACCAATGGCTTCTAGTGATGCTACGGGGATGCAAGTTCAGTCTAGAACGAGTCAAAAAGAAACTGGACCTGTACTACACTTTGAGAACCACTGCACCTGACATGACCCTCAGGATCAAGCCGACTGACCCCAAGTTCTTGGACTTTATAAGATTAGGGTAACCTAATACATTTTAAGACTGCGAAATATCAGAACTAGTGTTTAACCCCGACTGCAATGTGAAATCAATGTCAATAACGTTTATACTTAAAACTGATGGCTAAAATATTGTGGATCTCATTCATCATTTAAAAAAAATGCACATTTAGATTTAATAATCGAGTTAAAAATATAGAAGTTATTGATTTATGTATAGTCAAGTATTTACGAGCAGTGACGTCATACATTTTCTAATTCCAGAACTGTAGTCATCTTGCCCAAGGCTTCCGAGCTGGATCCTCGGTACATCGTGCTAAGACCTGGAGCATACGACCCCTCCAGCCATAACATTGCTGAGGTCATGTGCGTGCTGTACTATCTAGTTCAGGTGGGATTTCATTATGTTCCGAAACTTTTCTACGAAAAAATTTGCATATAGGATTTTAGATAAGTGTATAAAGTTAATTATTTTTTCTCCTATCAGTCATAGAATAATTTATCTGGGCTATAATTATATTTTTTCCACCCACAAAACTTGGAATGACTTCTGTGAGTTTTCCCAAAGATTTTTCTTGAAAATGGGTATAAAAAGTCTCTGAAAGAATGGCAACGAACAGGTGATATATTTGATTACTTCTGTTTAAAAAATCTCTTTTACATTTCAGATTCTTGTCATTGAAGATGATACAGCTAGTGTGTGCGGGACTAAAATCGTAACAGACTACCAGGGTGCCACCTTCAGTCACATCGCGCAAGCCAACCCCACTCTCATGAGGAAGATCATTGCTATATGCCAGGTAGCCATTTAGGTATTATATAAAGAAACTTTTGAAATGCCTACTTAAGTTATTGAAGGTGTCCAAATCCAAAGATTATCTTGCTAATGAAGTCTGTTCGAAAGTTATTAATAATAATACCTATGACTATTAATAATCTCGCTCACCTTGAGTGGTTTAGGAAATAACTAGTTATGGGTCAATTATGAACGCATAAAATTTCAAATTTGCTCTATTTCAGGACTCTATGCCTCTACGATTGAAAGGCAGTCATCACGTTAATGCTCCTGGAAGCCTAGACACAATTTTTACGATGGTCAAAGGGCTCTTGAATAAAAAAGCTAGCGAAAGAGTAAGTACAAGTCTAAAATAACTAGATTTAGGTTCAGTTCGATTAAGATCAAATTGTAGCTCTACATTAGCACTTTATAAAACTGTTAAATTAATATAACTACTAAAATTACGTACTATATTATTTAGTAATCGAAATAGTATCGTTTTAGATAATAGATTTCTAAACTATGCTTTGAAAAAATGTCAGGCTGTGGTCACCAACCTGGACCTCACCAATATATTATTTCAGATAAAAAATCACAAGACTTATGAAGATCTTCTGGAACACATACCTAAGGAAATAGCACCTAAAGAATATGGTGGCACTGGCAGCTCTATTGCTGAAATAAATGGTAAATATGTGAAAAGTATTTCATGATAGACGCTAAAGCACTTAACCACAGTCAAGTCCCATGTTTATCTTGGTCGGGGATCTATTTCTGTTTTTGTAAGTTGGTATGTACTGTACATAGAAAACCGGATCTCATCTTTGATCCGTGTGATTCGAAGTTTTTCTCTTTCAAATAATAGCAGACTATTCATCTTCCGTCCCATGTCAGTTCATGAGATATGGATTTCCTTTTCAGAGCACTGGGTAAAGAAAGTCCAAGAGTACAGATCCTGGTTGGAGTATGAAGAGACCCTGGGGACGGACGAGTCCAAGCGCGCAGGGGAAGCCAAGACTCCTGAGGACATGTTTGGAGTCGCTGGGGTCCAAGGCTCCTTCAGGAAACTAGATATTGACTAATTTATATTATAAACAAAGTGAAACAAGATACTATTAGTTAATTTTAAAAATAGATACGTCAAAATCGTATGTGACAGCATTTATTTGTTTTTATTTTTTATTCAGAATGGGTTTGCCCTTGACTCTAGAGTCAAGTAGACACCTAGGTCAGGAATGACCGTGACAGAGTCGACGATGGAGCGAGCAAACCCAGAGCACTGGCATTCTCACGCACCGACGGAACACAGCAATTAAAATAAATGTTTGTTTGTTTGTTTATTGTTGATTTGTTTATAGAATTTATTAGCGGTATTAATTTCAGCAGCATTATTTTTGAAGAAAATAAAGTTTTGCTTACAATGTAGGTATGTAGGTATACCCATAAAGTTTTCTTCTCTTAAAAAAAACATGTTAAACAATTATTAACTAGGTACTTCGGTACAATTTTATCTAACCAGGCTAATCAATCTCCTGATAAGTTAATAAAAGTCTGATATCAATACCAGTGATTTCCTTTCTATACTACATTAGTCATAATAACAAGTACCTCTTCTTAACTCGCCTATTAGTTCAGGTAGTAAAACAAAAACTAATGGAGCTGTACTGTACAGTACCTAACATATATTTCAACATACTACATACATACATAAATCACGCCTTTATCCCTAATGGGGTAGGCAGAGCGAAAACCACCCAAAAGTCGTTCCGCCACGTCTGACAAGTTTTGTAGGGTTATTCCAGATAGATATGTATATTGCTATAGTGACAGGTTGTCAGCCCATCGCCTAAATTACAATACTGAAACCCTCGAATCCCTTAGCTGATTTTTACAGCATGCCCGGGAGGAGATGCAGTTGGCACATTCTATGTTTTTCTATCACTCCCAGTCCAGCATGGAAGTTAAGAAATAGCTCAAATTAGCAAAGATTTGTAATTGACTTGCTTAATTTTCAGAAACTGTAAATTTAAACAAAGTTTGTTTTCCGCTGTATAAAAATCAAGGCCGTGACAAATACAGTAGATTACAATACAGGTAAAATAAATAATTGCAGCAAACGTACTTAGTACCTAGGTACTTATCTCGAATCCGATTAACATCGCCTACGTATCATCGATCGTTTCATTGTCATATGAATCATACACGGTAAATCGCAGACTCAAACCTTCCCAAGCCTTTTTTTTTAAAGTAGTTGCGCCAAAATAATAGTGACAGCTGTCATAGTAGAAGTAGCACCTACTACCTAGTAGTAAAATATGTATGCTGCTGTAGCAGTATTTTTAACTCTATTGTTGTAAAGCTTAACTCTGTAATCTCTCGCTGGCCTTACTAAAAGTATATCAGTACTACGTCACTCCCCACTTCACAATATTGACGTAGCACTATTACCGCAAAAAACCAGTCTACAATATTTTTTCCTTATATCACAATTTAGTCGTTCAGTGTTCGACCGTACGTATATACCTAAATACTCTGTGGAGTACATGAATTAGGTAGATAAGTTTGTACATAAACAAAATTAGCTCCAGTCTGTGTTACTGTTGGTTTGCCGGCGAACAGGTGAACTCTTATCTGCGTCTGCGCAGTTGTTATCGCATAAACCGCGTTCATTACTGTTACCTGTTACACCAAATAGTCGTATACGGGCAAGTGACATTGGTAGTAAAAGCGGTGCATTGGTAGTTATGCATCAGTGAAATAAAAAAAGTCATTGGTTGATGGTAGATACCATACAATACAAGTTTATCTATTTTACACACAATAATATTATCAGGTAAGCCAATATTTATTTTATGATTTTTCAAAAATCAAAGAAAAATACATTTTAAGTAGGTTTATTATTATTTATGTAATTATAGGACAGTGAACACCGTAATAAGGCGTGAAATTCCTGAGACTGATCATTATATGAAAATGCCATACTTTGGTCAAAGTATGTGCATATTGCTTAATGTACCTTAGTTGTTCATGTACTTAATATTACATTTCATTGACGTCTTTATTTATTTCCTTATCACACATTTATTGTACAAAAATACAACTACTTATATTAATATGAGATCGATATTAGATTAATATGAAATTCGTGTAATGAAAAAGTCCCTGAAACTAGTACAGCCAAGAAGGTGTTTCAATGTAAACATACTGATTATCATATCAGTATGATACGGCACACTTATTAATTATTTCACTAATTGAACTTCACTCAATGGAAATGTACTATGAATGCACGAGCAAGGAATTATCACCTCATAAACGGTGTAATAAAAATAATATTAGCAGACTTTAGCCTAATAATAACCGAGTGTGTATCTATCTATAGGTATACACTAACACTAATTACTTAACTGAGAAACTGATAGGGGTTGCTTAGTTAACAAAACTGAACAACTTTCACCAGAAAATTCTTTCTGAGCAACCCCTATCTGTTTCTGGTCTTTGTCTCTTACATCCGGCATATAGCAGATAAAAAAAAAAGCTGTTCCCACAGGAAAACACAGTAAATCGGTTCGTATGGATCGGTGCTGTAAAAAAACTAGTGTAGCGGTTCATAATAATGACACGAATGTGCGAAAATTATTTACGTTTCTTATGTTCAAACAAACCTATTTTAGCACTGAAACTCATTCGTGTAACTCTACCTAAAGTGTTTTTATAAAAGTTTTTATCCTTGATCAGTTACCACAGATGAAAAAAAAAAAAATTGTCAGTTACCTTGTCAGTTACTTTGTCACATTTTATATGAACTCACTAAATAACTTATTGTATGTGATATTATTACAGGATGACTATCCGACCGCTAACAGCTTCTCTTCAAAAGAAGGCTGAGAAGGAAATTGATGAAAACCCTAAAAGAGTAAACTCTGATGTTATTGCTTTAAGAGAATGGTTGTATAAACAACCTCATTTGCAAGCAGTAAAACCTTGTAAGTTGTTTTATACTAAGTATTTGTTATGTCATAATTTGGAAAATAGTACTATTTTTTATCAAATTCTTACTGCGGTAAAGTTGTTTCATGGCGCCATCTAGCGAAAATTTTGAGTATTTGTGAGCAGCTACGGAAGTGCTACGGCCTGGTTACGGCACTTGATACAAACCATCAACATAAGTCTTCAAAAAGTTCCATATTCCGCGCATAGATGGCAGTCTATAAAATAAACCTAATAATAATAAACTTATGTTTTTATTTTACAGCAGACCAATGGCTCGTAGCTTTCCTACGAGGATGCAAATTCAGCCTGGAACGAAGTAAAGAAAAGTTCGATATGTATTACACACTAAGATCAATAGTTCCTGAATTCTTTGCTAATAGAAATCCTCAGGATCAAAAAATACAGGAAATACTTAAATTAGGGTGAGTAGGAAAAATGATGAAAAACAGAGATTATTATTAGCTTGTCCTTATCTCAAGAACTACTACTTGTAACTAAATATTAAAATATATTTTATTTTTTAGGGTTTTTCTTCCAGTAAGAAGAGTCAAAGATGAGGATTCAACAAGAGTCACTATCATGAGATTAGGTGTCTTCGATCCGTCGAGATTTAATTTAGCTGACATGATCAAAGTAGCGCTAATGATCACTGAAATTCTTATGTTAGAGGACGATAATTTGACCATTATGGGAGAGGTTTGTTCAATTTATCCAACTGAAAAAAATGAAAAAGAATCTTCATTCTTTTTATTCACATATTCTTAAAAATATATCTTAAATTTTCTTACAAAATATCTCTTCTTACCAGGACATAATAGTGGACATGAAGGACTTAGGAATGAACGTTATAACTCAGTGGACACCAGCTCTGGCTAAGAAAGTCGTAACTTGCTTTGAGAAGGCGCTCCCAGTCAGGATCAAAGGGAACCACATTTTGAACACTCCTCCTGGATTTGAAACAGCCTTCACCATCTTCAAGGCTTTTCTTGGCGAGAAGATGAAGAAAAGAGTAACTATACCTATTTACTAGGTTTCACAATTGCAGTTCGTTTTGCACTTGCTTGCTAACAACTTTCAAGGTGAAAATATTGCAAGCCTTGAACCGTAAACAACTTATCTAAACAATATTCATAAGATATTTAAACACAACGTTAAATCTCGCCTATAAGCCTAACGGACTACATAGATTGACAGCTAGATCAATAGAATATACTTAGTAGCTAGGGTCCTATTGGGAAAAGTTGACCAAAATTGCGTCGAGCAATGGCACTTGGCATGGCTATTCTACAGGTCAAACTGAGCTGAAAAAGCCCTGTTGCCAACCTCGACTCCGCGACAGGGGGGAGGGGGAGGGGGCTAAAGTATCAAGCTCCCGGCGTTTAGAAAAATAAATCTAGTGGATGTAATTGAGGTACAAAGTCAAGTTTGGTGTCGTTTTCTGATAAATCGAAGATGGCCAATTCATTAGCCATCTCATTTTTGTATGTTTTCATAGAAAAAAATCAAAAAATACGTACAACTCTGCACTCCAAGTGTATAAAAAATATAAACAAACCCCAACATTTTCAGATTTTTATATGGAAGATGGTGAACAAAAAATACTCACTAAAGGCTCTTTGAATGTAGATTACAAAAACATTAACATCAAATAACTTATTACCTAATAGTAATGTAAAAAAAAATTAAAACTTATTGCAGTATTCAAATATCTAAATCCCGGCGCCCGAGAAAAAAAATATCTAGTGGATGTTATGGAGGTAGAAAGTCAAGTTCGGTGTCGTTTTCGGATATATCGAAGACGACAAATTTATTGGCCATCTAATTGTTGTATGTTTCTATAGAAAAAAAAAAACTACAATTGTGCATTCCAAGTTTAAAAAAATATAAACAAATCCCTTTATTTTCAGATTTTATATGTAAGATAGGAAAAAACTCTGTTAAAGCTCTCTAAATATAATTACAAAAACATAAACAACACAATTAACTTTTTACCTATTAATAATGTGATAAAAATATATTATTCTTATGTACGACCATGTTCAGCGCCATAGTGCGAAAAGAGCAATAAATAATTTGAATGTGTCGATTTACATATATATTTTTTTGACGGTGTTGTTTTTGACGGCCCCCACAGCCTAGTTGGCAGTGTATCTGCCTGCTACACAGAGGGTCCCGGGTTCGATTCCCGGCCGGGGCAGAAATTTGAATGATGAATTTAAATGCCTGTTTCTGGGTCTGGGTGTTCTTTGTGGATGTTTATGTGTATGTCCATGGCACCCCGATACAGAGAATCCTAGTGAGGGGCTATGAGTGGGATCGTGTTTGTTTGTGTTTAATATAGGGTGAAATGGAAATAAGGCCTGATTCGTAATAGATTTGCCAAATTCAAAAATCTGCCACATTAAAGTCTTCCACCCTTTTTTGACTTGGTTTGCAGCATCGATAGTGCTAATGTTTCTAAATTATAAATCCATTTGAGTAGGTATTCCGTGTAAAATTCGATGAAAAGCCATAAAAATGAATTTACGTGAATAATGTGAGAAAATCGCTGTCAAACGGATGGGAAATACTCAGCGACCGAACAATTTCATCGCAAAAGACCTAAAACTTCCGAGAAGAACATTTGATATGGTTCTAAAATGAGACTTTGAGACCCTGTCGATCGCTCAAAAGCTTCAAAACAAAAACGTGGTGGTGCTCGTGCTCGTAATCCTGGGCTCGATAGGAAAATTATTTAAACGATTTTTTATAACCGCAGGATGTCGGACCGCAATGTCGCTAAAAAACGTTGCAAGTCAGTCCATCCATGGTAAGACGTGCTAAGGAAATTTGCCACTATGAAGACCAAGAAGAAGCAAATCATGCCAAAACTTGGGAAAAACAAAGAGCAAAAATAAAAACTAGGTCTCGAAAGCTGTATGACTTTCTAGGCACAAAAAAATTTCACTTCATTCTTGGTGACGAAACCTATGTAAAAGCAGATTTTACTTCATTGCTTGGTGATCAATATTATGCCATTTCAGAAGGACGAAATCTTTCGGATTTAGAAACCACAATTGGAATGGAGAAGTTTGTCTCCAAACATCTGGTATGGCAGGCATTTGTCCCTGTGGTGATTGCAGTCGTGCATTTGTTACAACTGGAACAATCAACAAGGAAAATTATATTAATGAATGTTTCAAGAAAAGGCCTGTTACCTTTTATTTGAAAACATGATACTTAGGCTTTATTTTGGCCAGATCTGTCTACGTGTCGCTATCCTAACAACCACACCATCAATTTCCTCCAACAAAATGATATCCAAATCGTGCCCCAAGCACCCACCCAATGTTCCACAGTGCGGTCATATCGAAAGATATTGGGTTCTATTTAAGGGCGTCTTGCGGAAGAGACCATCAAGACTTCTTAAGAAAATGGAACACAGTGAGCAAGAAAGTCAGTAATGACTCTGTCGCACGATTGATGGAGGGCATCCAGAAGAAATAGGGGCAAGAGTGGGAGAAAAAGAAAACCTGTTGACGAAGTCATTATATATTAATTCTTAAATTGTTATTTAACAAACTAAATAGTTTTTATGTGAAAATAAAGCTTTGGCTCACAGATACAGACTTTTGAATTCCGCAAATCTATCACAAATCAGGCCTTAATCGTAGATACCTACTCGTTTGCCGCGCCACAACATAGGCCGCACGTACGTTCAATATTTTTTTTCTATGTTAATAATAATAAAAACATATTAGATGTTTATGTTTTTATAATCTCTATTAAATGGGCTTTTACTGACTATTTTTTATAAATCATCTTCCACATAAAAATCTGAAAATATAGGGGACTGTTTGTAAATTTTTAACACTGGTTATACATAATTTTAGGCGTTACGTATTTTCCCTCTATAAATACCTACAAAAAAGTTATGCCCAATGAATCGGCCATCATTGAGTTATCTGAAAACGACACCAGACTCGGCTTTGTATCTCAAATGTAGTCACCAGATTTTTTTTTCCGAGCGCGGTTGTTTGGTACTTTGAGCCCCTGCCCCACCCCTCTGACGCGGAGTCGTGCGTGGCAACAGGGCTTAATAGGCTCAGTTTGGTCCATATAACGTCCATGCCAAGTGGCACTGCTCGACGCAAAATTGGTCAGGTCTCCATACAACGATGCCCAATAGGACCCTAGCTATAGGTACTAATCATAGGATCAAGAGCATCAACGTACGCTGAATCCCATAAGTCCTTTTCGAAAAACAGTTATGGCTAGCAAGACTGACACCTTGAACAAATGTATCTAAATATTTAGTTCACACCTTATTGGTTTTCTTTTCAGATTCACGTTCACAATCAAAAGTACAAGAGTATGCATAAAATGGTTCCAAAATCAGTATTGCCCGTGGAGTACGAAGGAGAGGATGGTACAATAGAAGAACTGAAAGGTACGATCAGATAATGCTGCATAATATTTTTTTATAGTGTCGGGTTTTTATTGGTGAAGTCTAGTACCTAGTGACTCAGACAAAGTTGACGATGGAACGGAAAGTAATTTACCAAATGATAATTTGTTTTCGTGTCTTGTTACAGACTATTGGAAAGAAAAAGTTGAAAATTATCAAGAGTGGTTCATCAAAGAAGAAGAAGCTCATTCAGATGAGTCGAAAAGACCTGGAACGCCCAAGAATTCTTCCAACCTCTTTGGAGTTGAAGGTTCTTTTAGGAAGCTGGAAGTTGATTAGTATCTATTACTAGTATTAGTACCTACGTTTTGTAATTTATTTTTGAGTGTTCAGATATCTACATTGTAATAAAAGTACCTACTAAAAACATTGTATTTTGATTATCACTAAACATATGATATAGTATGCGCCAACGCAGTATTTATAAAAATTCTTTATTAAACAATGATTGCATAAGAACATTTAGACCCCGTTTTGTCTTCCACGTACTAAAGAATGCAGTCATTACAACGCAGTCATGCCCTTATCATAATCTTAAGTCTTTGTACTGAAGTAAAATACGATTTTGCACTCAAGTACGCTGCACTAGAGTGATGTGAAGTAAGCGCGATCGGTAGGATGAAGCGCGCGCGCGCGCGCGCGTCAGTTGCGCGACGACAGTGCCGCGAGCGCGTTCACTGTGCGCGATCACTGTACCCCGCGCGCGATTATGCCCGTGCGTACTCGGGCCCGTGCTGTTTGTGTAACTCTCGTTTCATCCTTTCAACATGACAAACGAGGAGTGTGTCATTCGTCTCGACGAAGAACTGCATTCGTCCACCGAGGATCATGCTTCAGATGATGACGAAGTAATCGCTCGTAAGGAAAGAGCCAGCGTCAAAGAAATGATACTGCGCTTTGAAAGGAGCACTATCAGTAACATCAGTGACTCGAGCGAGTCTTTAGAAAAGTTTAAAGACTTCGAAACATTAACAAGTGCAGTGAATCCCATTTATGTGCATTTTCAACATCTCGCCCCGGTGACCAGATCTCAGGATAGGAATTCAAATGTATCCGTGAATTCTATACTTTCTAACACTTCTGAAGTCAGTTATGAATCCAGTAGCTCCGGCTTTGTTTCTGATCGGAAATCTGACTATCCAGTACCTCACCGTCCTGCACCACCACCACCTGCTCCGTTTAATGACAGCTCTCCGGAAAGTAAGTCGCCCATACCAGAGGAGGTCACTTTAAGGGAAAGAAAGTTTTCCTTTACGACACCTTCGACTTCGCCCGCAGTATTGCGTCGAACGAGACAACCGCCCGTCATTAGACGGAAATCTTCAGTACATCAACAAGGACATATGGGTGGTGAAACTCTTTGGTCTTATGGAGTTAGACAATCTGATTTAGAAAAGTTATTGAGACTGAAAAGTTCGGAAGGGTCAGATAACGAGGAAGTTGAAAAGTACGATAGAGTAGAGAAACACAAACGAGATTCCAGTAGCGATAGTTCGGAAGAGAGTGAAAAGTCTGGTCAGGAGTATATAGTCAATAATCACGATGATGGTAGAACTGATACCATGTCAACAGACCATTCAACAGATACACTGATAAACGAGGAAGATAGTGACGAAATAGGTGATACCACTTCTATAACTTCGGAAGTCTCTGGTGATCGTAGCAATTATGACAATGTTAGTATTAAATCGATTTCGTCCTTCGATATGGTGCCGTACCAGAAATATGACAGCATTACAGTGTCTTCGGACGAATTCGGTTCTGAGGTGTGTCATGCTCCCAGCAGTGAGTTCCTGACTGTGAGTGCAGTGAATGAGTGGTGTGTGTCTAAATCCGTTGAACCGGTATCGATGAGACCTGTGGAATCCAAAAAGGATAAATATCGAAGGTGAGATCACAGCTGAAATTGTATTTGATATACTTATAACTGTTATCAGTAAAAATATGCGCACTATCATTACTTACCTTTGTCATATATCGATATGTGATAATATTATCAGTTACCTGCTCAGTATTTAGATAATAGTTAGCTCGTACTCGTACTATTTATCTAACGTATCAACATAAGTAGTTATGTTTAGCTACGGAATAACCTAGCAGAATTAAGGCAAAATAAAACGTCAACGTGTTCGTACCAGTATGGTGCCGGTACGGTGCGGTGGTATACACCAGCCCCGTCACTAAAATACGCAACGATTAGGCACGGACGGGCGAAGTTAGTAATTATTTCAAGTACATAGCCAAGACAAGCCTAGATGAATTACTATCCATTTCTTTGCTGTGGTATACCTACTCGTAGGCGTAGCATAAGTTTATCGAGGAGTAAAAAAAATTCTGGCTAGTGGTTAGTCATTCGTCATTACACCTGTAAAGACAATTGAATTAATGATTAAACATAACACATTTTTACCGTCTTTGATGAAATTTATGCCAGTCATAGAAAGGGAGATAACATAATACAATATCATTAAATACCAAACGAAAAAGATTTTTTAAAGTATTAATAATGTTAAGTCCATTGTCAACCAAATACTTTACTTAATAATATTATTGTTATGTTCCAAATGATTTATAAACTTGGGAAATTGGAGTCGAAAAGGATGATTATTGCAGATACAGCTGTCATGTTCTCGGTGCTGTATGTTTGAGGTTTCACCTTGATGTTTATTCATATGGTTCAAGACAGGCAGTAGTCTCACTTGTTCCTATAGATATATCTATTTCATACACGTTGCTTCTATGTATATCTATTTGTTGAACAGTTAGGTTTGCTGGAGCAGCAACACGTAATAGGTGTACATGTTCCATAATATTTGCATTAGTAATTACGTCCGCACTTTCTCTAAAGTAAAGTAAACCACAGATTTCTGGTTCGGTGTTTCATAATGTTCAATTATTATGTCTTTTTTCAAGTGATACTGATGACCGCGCTGATAATGAGTACTGCCAATCTTGTGTGTAGGGGATTATGGTTCAATTCCCGGTCGGGTTATTTTAAACATTTTCCAAGTTCAAGGCTATATTTGAGTGTGGTGGTATATTTTAATGCAAGCAACTTTAACAAAACTGTCTCTGATGTTTTTATTCACAGCGCCATTGTTCACAATACAAAATATGATGCACACGACCGGCTATTGTATTATTCGCATTATACCATACTCTTTAAATTTGTTTTTGTATGATTGAGTAGAGCCACACGTAATCGTTGTGGGTCGCAAGGTCGTTCGAAGCGTGTTTATTATGTTGACATTGCGTCCAGTATTAATCAGCTGATATAAATGGTATGGTATCTAGAGCTATTCCAAATGTGAAATCTTGAGTTCGATAGAAGGCTATTATGAATGGCGTGTTAATAGTAGTCACTACCTTTCTATCTGGAGGTTTCAACGCAGTGGAGATACTATTTATTATTCTGTGGCAGTGGTCTTTTCCGGTTTTATTTTACCCCTACTCAATACAAGTAATTCCATGCTGGACTGGAAGTGATAGAAAAACATAGAATGTGCCAGCTGCATCTCCTCCCGGACATGCTGTAAAAGTCTGCTAAGGGATTTGAGGGTTTCAGTATTGTTATTTAGGCGATAGGCTGACAACCTGTCACTAATAGCAATATAGGTACAGATCTATCTGGAATAACCCTCAAAACTTGTCAGACGTGGCGGAACGACCTTTGTTTAGGTCGTTTACGCTCTGCCTACCCCATTAGGGATAAAGGCGTGATTATGTATGTATGTATGTAATACAAGTTAGTGCATATTTTTAGGAGCCAATGATGTCTAGTAATTGATATAACTACCTAGTGTGCATAATGGTATATTAGGCAACGAGGGAATAAAGCAGTGTCTAACGTCACGGGCAGCATATTGAATCCTGAGCGGAATGAAGGATCCTACGATTAAATCCCGAGCGCAGCGAGGGAATTAAATGTTTAATTCCTGAGCGAAGCGAGGGAATTATGACAAGAATCCTGAATGTAGCGAGGGATTCAAGTCTGCCCAAGGCGAAGACACATTTATTCCCGAGGAGCATACTATATTTTACACACCTACTGCACAGATTACTTAGACGGTGGCAGGCGTCTGTAAGATAATAAAGCTCAGAAATATACCTAATCATGTAATATTGATACATAAATAAATATTGAAAACATACCAGAAGCAACAGATCCGAAAGTCAATTCACACTCACTGAACTACACTTCACGTTCACAATCCAATCCACTACCTACGTATTTTTCCAAAAAACGAATTGATCATATTCAACATAAATAACAAAATACGATAAAATACTAGTCACAATGTCTTCTGGAGTCAAAATATTAATTTCACTCGACAATTTACGAAATGGAAGTAATAATCAATGAAAGAAAAACTTTTGCAAAATCAAACCGCGTTTTCTTTTTTTTAGTTTCTTTTTTTTATACAAAGCAAAGAGCACATACAGATAACTAGTCATACAGCCTTTTTACACTCGCCGGGAGGCGCAGAAGGCGAGTGTGGCAACAGTTTTAATACACACACAGCCATATTTTTTTTTTTTCTGAAAATTATTTTCTTAGTAGTTCACATGACATTCCAAATTCAAATCACATAATAACCCTTGGGCTATTAAGGATTTCCATACAACTTTAAATCCCTTGGGATTATTTTCTTGCTTTAAACGCAAGTTCCTTGATACATAATGTTGATATAATAATGCAGAGGTGTGTAAAGTATATATATACAAAATTAGCTATCGTATCCCGGACTTATATTCCCAGTATTATATTTTGGTGATTATTTTCACTCACACCAGTCATACCTACATTTTTTACCGTTATTGTGCAAAAATAAAAATAATGCTTTCTTCATAGGTTTTTCCTAAGAATTTTTATTTAATTGTTATTATTAATTTATGTAACGTCTATTGCGTACAGAACAATCAGTATGATGACGTTATGTGTATATTTATTCTATTCTTCATCTAATAGGTACATAGGTACAGTCAGGTGCTAAGTTTGTAAACACGTGTAGGTGTCTAACCACGAAATGCAAATTAAAAAAAAAATGCAAATATCTGTCAAAACCATACATCTACGTAAATATCTGTAAGCACACATACAACGTGTAACAGAAAGGGTATATGCATCGAAAAATGTGTGAATCTACCCATGAAACTAAACAACTTTCCCTAAGAAACATAGGTCGAAATACGAAAAAAAAATTTGTGACCTTTAATACAAAATGCATCAGCTGATAGCGTATTTAGTATGGGCAGTAAAATTTTTTTTTTCGTATTTCGACCTATGTTCCTTAGGGAAAGTTGAACAGTTGCATGGGTAGATTCACACATTTCTCGATGCATATACCCTTTCTGTTACACGTTGTATATTTATATTACTAACATGTAAAGTAAAGACGCCAATATATTATAATGGACCTAGGCAAGACAGATCCTTTACCATCTTCTATCTTCTACATCATAGATCTTTGATTAAAATTTCTTGTGAGTATAGATTTGTACCTATAAAACCCCCCTAAATACTAATTATTAAAAACGTCACTCTATTATAGTGGGGTTCAAGTTGAAGATGCCTAATAATTAAAATAAAGAATTCCTTTTTAATTAGATTTAGGATACTTGCCGCTCAACTTCATTAGTACATAATATTAAAATCACAATCACCACAAATAGGCACAGAGAAATAACCACAAAACTGTAAATAAATGTTATAATTGAGTAATGATGATACAATACTGATAATATGTCACTCGACAACAAAAGCAATTAGAGTGATTCACTTCATTAATGAATTGTATGCGATGTTAGAGGAAATCGAATGGTAATGAACCTAAATTATATTACTTTAATAATGCATATTGACAAAAGTGGTTAGCTGTTTAAGTTAGTAAGTAGTTAGAAGTACTTTATTAAAGAGTTGGGAATCCCTGGCGCAATAGCCCAACACTAAAAATATATTTTTTATCGGAAATCCGGTAGACTGAAGGTTATTTTATTTTGTACATAAGTCATTTATTTAAATGAGATAAGTTATTATTATAAGCATTTATACAATTTCATAATGGACAGGATTTGAACTTACGGCCTTTGATGTTATATGTTAGCAATGCTTTCTCCAAGTTCCACGGGCTTTTTATCGTGGTTTTTGCTGTCGGTAATATTTTTGTACTATTCAATTGCTGAGATCACCTGAGTAATGACCCTTGCCTCAGCGACAAGCGCTTTTACAAACATTTATTAAAATAAAATGATAAGTAAATTTTGTCTAAAATAAAAGTTGTAATTTAATAGCAAAGGTTTCAGATTTCGTAGTCTATAAAACTGAAACATACTTACCTATTATAAAGAATTCAGTATGTACTTAATTTGTATATTTTAATATCGTGAAAACCATATTGTGGACAGTTGTTATGTTAATTTAAAATAACTGATGATAAATGACGAATGAACGATTTTCGAATGTAATAATTTATGGACAACAATGTTTATAGTTAAGCGGTCCAGTGGTGCATTTTTTTATTTGGTAACAAATGTTAAGAAACCGCAGCAGCTATGACAAGCGTTAGTTTACTGAATTTTCTATTGAATCTAGACTGTTGGATTATATATTCTGTGCTATTGGAGACCGAAACAAACAAAGTAAGTGCTAGCGCTCACCTTCCTACCAATGGTCACAGCAAACTGCTTCATTTCGGATCAGTGGGAAAAAGTAGCTAATAGCCAGATGCCCCCTATTCATAATTTTGAGCAAACTTTGTGATTAATGGAGGAGTAAAATTACAATAAGGTTCGACATATTAACTGGTGTGACTTTATCAATACATCACTTACTAACTAGGGAGATAATTAGAATACATAGATACAAACAGTATGTACTTACCTTGAAATTCCCGTGTGTTTTGCTAGTCCGCGCGGCGTCAGAGTGTATTTTAGTACAGCGCACGCGCCTCGGCCAAGGTTACTTCATTATTTATGTTCCTTTTTAAACAAATTCACTAAACGTGCTGTACTTTTCTCAAAATACTTAACATAAGTATTGCAAAACAATATTATGCGGCTAAAATGCGGATGAAATGTTCAAGTTCGCAATTATGTTTCGAATGCAAAGATAACATTCTGAGAATTTCGCCGGATTTACTCGCTTTATCGTTCGTAGCTAATTTCAGTGTAAAAAATATTTTATGTGTAGATATCGTGGGCAAGTCACGTACAATGTTTAACGAGATGTGTAGTAAATAGTGGTTAACCTCATTATATGCTTAGTAAAGGACAGGAACAGCAAAACGTCGCCATTCATGCGACTGATAAGCTTAACCTACTCGCATGTCACCTGCTTTTAATCTCGGTTTGCACCGGTTTGCAAAATAACCTTTTACAAGTCAAACAAACAAGGCTAGTCTGCAGTTTTATGAACATGTTTTACGGATCTTTGCTTTTACTACGTGTATTGCTGACCGCCGGTCACACCGTGTCCTATATCTTGAGCTAATTTCATCTCAGTAAAAGTTGCGAGGTTATAGTAAACTGGAAAAGAAGCTAATTTTTATTTTAGTAAAGTAGTTGCGCACCGTCTAGCTAGGTGTTTAGGTCAATGAAGTTATTTTTATAATAGTGTATATTCTCAAGTTTCGCTTAAAGTTTTATACCTATAATTTTTAAGGGTTATTATCTTTTTATTCCTAAAATTGTGCATAATTATGAATTAAACAGCTGACATAAGAAACAGTAAGAAACAGAAGATTGAACTATAAAAGTTCACGACGAATTGAGAACCGCCTCCTTTTGAAAGTCGGTTAAAAATATGACAGCTACTTATATCAAATATCGTAGCATCAAATTATCTTGACTTACATGAAACAAACAACTTCACCAACCAAAGTGGAACAGTATGCAATATGAGGAAGATTTTATCATACGCACTGATAAAGAACGCAACGTCGTGTTTGATCACGCACGTAAACCTAAGTACTATAAATAGATCAGCTGATTTGCAGGTATGTTGATAGTTAATCAGAGCTGATATTTATAATTTATTAAAATTAAACCTGTTAGTCAGATAAATTCTTTAAATTGCTTATGGTTAGAAAGTACAATTTATTTTAATAATTTGAAAAGTTTTCTTTAAACGAATTTGTTGAAAAATTAATCTTTACTGAATTTTATTGCAATGAATGCGAATGTTTATGGTTAAGGTTTTTCCCCTCACTAATAATACCTATACCATTATACTCCTAATATATCAAGTTTCCCAAAACTTTGACAGCTGGGGTTCACCACTAACCTGGCAAAATAATCTAGATTTGGATCTGGTTTCTCTTCTATGGGTTTGCGTAGGTCAGATGTCAGTCGCTCTGTGTGAAAACCGAAGCATCCTCGTTCTAACTCCTAGATTAGGTAGCCGAACCCGTAAAGGACGGGTAAAGCCTAGGGAGACGATATACCTACCAATTTTCCCATAGGTACCTGACTACTCTTGTTTTTTTTTTTGTTATCACTTGTGTTCGGTTGTTGCAACATACCTGCATGGCATGTTGCATGCCATTCGCAGATTTTGTAAAACAACTTACTGCAATGTGCCCAAATTTGGTAGGAAATGAAATCGCATAAAAATTATCACTTATTATGACATGATTGCCACGTCACATGAGATCTTGACCTGGATAATGAGGTCGCTAATACCTTTCTATATCTTCATAAATACTTTTATCGCGGCTAATGTAGACTTGAAATGACCTTTTTCTCTATAAATTCAACTTTTTCACCTTTTGAATTACATAATTATGCTTTTTTCTTTCACCCAAAGGTTGCCTGGAAGAAAGTGCTACCTTAGCAAAAAGGCCGCCTGTGTTGTACTTGTCTTTGTGTTATCTGCTGTGTTGTATGAATACTTCTTACTTGCAATAAAGTATTTTAAGAAATATTTTAACAAATATTGAAAAAGAAATCGAAATAACAAATCGTTATGTTTTCACAGGCGGCTGACAGAACGAGTGAACGAGCTCCTTCACACAGAAAACGTTTACGTGGAAAGACTGAGGCACGTGGTGGAGAACTACATCCCGGAGATGTCCAGGGACGATATACCACCTTCGCTGGTGGGCATGAAGCCAGACATCTTCGCGAATATTGAGAAAATCCACAAGTTCCACTCTGAGGAGTTTCTTCCTGCGATGAGGGACTGCGAGAACGACCTTCGGAAGCTTGGACAGTGTTTTAGAAGATTTGTAAGTATTTTATAATATTAATGTACGACATGATTATGTTATACTACAGCAGAAATTAGACGAGTAATTATAAGATCATTTTGTACATTTTGGTGAACAAACACTACACTATAGAAGAAATCATAAAGCATGTTATGTAGTGTAGATCGTATACCTAGTTCATTGACAGTATTTGCGTTTTGTTTGTTGATAGGGGGAAATCCCTATTTTTGAAATTCATGTGGGTGATATGATACCTAATAGATATATTGGTAAAATTGGACAGTAGTAGAATATAATTAAAAAACATTACAATTAATTTCATTAAGAAACCTAACGCAAAAAGATTTAGCAAAACTGCAACTTGCTATAATTCACTTTATGGTGCAAGAGCTGATAAAGATGACGTAATTATCGCGTTGATTTCTTTTGAGAAACAATAGACGATCACTTGGCAATAGTCTCCAACCTCATCAAAGCGTATAATGAAACTAGCTTTCCGCCCCGCGGTTTCACCCGCAGCTAAGAGTTTTCCCGTGGGATTGAGTTCCCGCGCTGTTCCTACCTTTAAAATTGACGGAATTTCAATACAAACTTCCATCCCCTATTTATCCCCCTTAGGGGTGGAAAATACAAAAACGCTGAAACACGTGTTCATTATTTTTTAATCTTTAGCCTAAAAACAAAATTGGAAGATCCTGCCATCAAAATTGACGGAATTTCCATACAAACTTCCATCCCCTATTTAACCCTCTTAGGGGTGAAAAATACAAAAATGCTGAAAGACGTATAAATTATTTTTTAATCATTAGCCTAAATACAGAATTTGAAGATCCTACCTTCAAAATTGACGGACTTTCATACAAACTTCAACCCCCCTTTTTACCCATTTAGGGAGGGAAAATCCGGAAATCCTTTCTTAGTGGGAGGTTACGTTATAAGAGGAATTTGCTCTCTAAGTTTAACGATTCTAGCTTTAGTAGTTTAGGCTCTGCGTTGATGAATCAGTCAGTCAGTCAGTAAGGACAAACGATTTTATAAGTATAGATGTAATTACTATGAGCTATGAGATTCTTGTAAAAACATCGGTGCCACGG
Source organism: Scrobipalpa atriplicella (assembly GCA_029255725.1). Taxonomy (NCBI): domain Eukaryota; kingdom Metazoa; phylum Arthropoda; class Insecta; order Lepidoptera; family Gelechiidae; genus Scrobipalpa; species Scrobipalpa atriplicella. The sequence continues at coordinate 26,705 of JARACY010001678.1, read as the reverse complement.
ACGGCTAGGCTCGTGATGCCGTGATGCCACGCTTTATTTACTATTCGCCATTGTAACCAGTGATTATAACTGGATTATTACACCCCACCGAGTCGTGAGTCATAGAAAAACGAAGGAAGGGAAGGCACTTGATGTGCTAGCGGTTCCGACCGCTGAGCGCCGGAGGAGAAACGCTATGACTGACAACAAGTTAGTCTGAAGTTTCCTCAGTAACTGCTACTTCTGCTTTATGTTATTAAGTTTGGTGCTTCAAAATCTCCTAATTTGTAATTTAAATAGGGTTGACTATAAACAATCGTTAACAATATCCGAAATGACAATATTATTCCCATTATGCACGCACACGCAGATTGCTGGGACTGAATCATTTTTTATCCAGGATTTTAGAAAAACCAAGAAAAAATCTTCTATAGATAGAATTTCAAAATTAAAATGGATTGTTCTCGCGTTCGATCAAAAAACCATGATTTTAAACACTATTAAACCACTAGTTTATGTACTTAAATGTTAATGTAAATAGCCTCAGTACCTACCGAAGCCTTGAGTTGAATGGTCGAGGCGCATCCATGTTATTAGTGTTGTTAGTAACGCACGACTCTGCGTTGTTCCGCAGTGATGCCGATCGCTGATTTTATACAGCCAACTTACCCAGTGAAAGTGTTTTGATTTCACCAAATTCAGACCGAAAATGCATTTGCTGAATTACTGGACTAATAAAGTTTATAGTAGTAATCGAACTGCGTCAGATTTGGAACTCTTTCTTTTTAATAAGTTTTACAGAAAACGAGTAAATAAAAACTGTTCATTTTATTTGTTCGCAGCGCTCTATCTACCTTTAATTTGATCCAAGTTGTGTAGTTAGTTTCCTCATGGGACGATATTGAATCTGTCTGAGATTGTGGTTTGAAGAAATTGATATTTAATCTATTAGTTACAGCTTTAGTAGCTATAGATGATGATGATGCTATGGACAATTTAAACCAGTTGATTTCTAAAGGAGATAAAACATTTTTGTATGGAGCCTGGCATAGTGTGAATGCCGACCCTTAATTTTTTTTTATCAATTTCGCGGCGCACAATAAAACCATTAACCATTTGATTTTACACACAAATAGAAATCGAAAACATTCTTTGTGATTTTTTGTTTAAGCGTCACATTACCGAGATATTTTAAATCAAAGCTATCGGAATTTCGAAAAATCAATCTTAAAATGAAAATATCTCAGTAATATGACACTTTAGACAAAAATCACCAAGTATATTGTAGGTTTGTATTTACGTTTAGAATCAGACAAATGAGGTCAAATCGTGCGCTGAAATATTTTTGTAATTTATAAGGGTCGGCATTTAGGCCCGTATTTATAATCAGCTCTCAAGAGTGACAGCGAGTTTGAGTTCGTATCAGAAATGTCATTCCAGTACAAATTACCTGTCAAATCCGCACTCAATATTGCTCTCAATCTTGAGGTCGCTTTATAAATACGGGCCTTAGACTAAGCCAATAATGTTACACCCCTCATAAATGTTCGAGATTACAGTGTTATTGTTGATTAGGAATATGTTTCTATAAAACAACACAGGTGTATAACAGACACAGGTTGTTTCTTGTGCTGCAGTCTGTGGTAGGTATAGCCTATCTACTGCGTATAGAAATACACTCAAGTTATTGGGCGTATACATAAATAACCATTGTTTTGTTTACAGGAGCAGAGGTTCAATATGTACGTGATGTACTCCAGAAATAATAAGAGAGCCACAAGACTGGTATATGAGCATAAACAATTCTTCCAGGCAAGTTATATATTTATTTTCTTATAAGTGTAAAATGTATAAAAAATTGTTGTTTATAAAAATGTAACAGTATAAAAGTATTTTTTCTTAGTGTACAAAAAGGATGAAGGTAAACTTGTAATAGGAACCTATCAATCGATAATAATTTTAAATAATTAATTACAACTGAATCCTTTAATTGTAATCCTTCAATACCTACTCACTTTGGGTCGCAGAGCCAGCGTAGTAAGTAAGTAAGTGAATCCTTCAATTGAATATTTTTATTTCAACCAAGCGTCAGATTTAACGTATTTTTATCAAATTTTCATCGAGATAAAGATTTTTCACGTCTAAAAATATGTTTTCTTGATAAGAAAATCTATAAGTACCTGGGGTTTTATATCACGTTTTCATTCAAGCACGCACTGAGTGAATAGAATTAATTAAATTTACTATGGGAAGGTTGGTACTTAACATTGAACACCTGGCTAAGTAAAGTATAGCTGAAGTTATTTTAAGCTTTGCCTTTATTGGACAAAACTGGTAGCATAGTAGAAAGAGGGTAGTGTCGTGTGTCTTTCGATTTTTTATCGATAGTAAAACAATAGCTCAAAATTATTATTATAGATAATTCTATCGATACTTTTATACAATTTGTAGCATAATATCAACATTTTACTTGCTATTGCTAATGTACAAATGAACACATACACCAGAGTATAAGAAACAGTATATGGGTGGACTAATTGCAAAAGCAGCAAATTCTACCAGGCAAAGTTTATCGCTACTAAATCGATATAATACTACTCATCAATAGTGAATAGAGCTATTTATTATCTCTAGTGTCGTTGGACAATCAAATCAAATCTATGGAAACTATCGATTGCTTGACAACACTAGACAAAACCCGTTTGTGTGGTCACGACCGCGGATCGTGGGTCTCGCCGCGATTGATCGATGCATTATCGGTCCGCAAGAAACGCGGCGGCTGCGCGAGCGCATTATATTTCCTCATTTCAGCAAATGTGCAATGCCAAGCGCTGTTTACCGCCTAACTGTTGGATCACCGTTACAAGCACACTATTGTAAGATCTTCCGTTATGAATTTTAATAGTCACACATTTGACTTTCATTATGTTCTATGTTAAATAGATTTTGCAACACTTTGATTCTGTGGTCTTTTGTTTCCAACTATGTGATCTCTCATTATTTTGATCCAATTTATTTTGATAATAGTTATTTTATGTAACTTGATCAAGAACGCGTATTTTAAATTCCATAAATTTTAAAATAACGAGTACTATTTGTTGTTGAAAAGATACCTATATTGTTATTATAGTGAAAGCTTATATTATTGTTTCGCGCCATTTCCTCGCTTCTCAGTCTAGTTGCTCGGCTCAATTCTGCTCCAGTTCTCTTGCGGCCAATCGCAATCCGATCACATATCTCAGCCGAGAGTTGAGACCCAAATCACACACATTTCACACACACACAATCCGGGGAAAAGGCGATCAGTGTCATTGATACTAATTCAGAATGCTTTTAACTTTATGACTTGATGAGGTAGTACATGATACCGTTTATTGTTATCGATCGACACTCACACCTCTTGATAGCTATCAACAATTTTATGATGGAAATCATAACATTAATAAAATCACGTCTAGATCCAATTAATAAAATCACGTCTAAATCTAATAAAAGTCGTTTTGGATTCGTCTGTCAATTTTTGAGAAGGCTAATTTCTGAGAGATTTGATCACAAAAAGATTTTCACGTACGGTAAAATATTGTAAATCGCCTAATTTTGTTTTCAGTGCGTTGTCTCAATCACAAAAGACTGTTTTTTTTTCATAATTTGCCGATTATCTCTCAAGGATCGATTTCGCAATATTCACCATTGTATGATTTTTTACCAAGCATAAAAAACAATAGAAAACACGTCGAAGAATAAAATATAGTCGACTACGAAATCATAAAATCGGATGTAGGTACCTAACCTATTGGTTTCTATTAAAAACAGAATGCAAATCGCAGAATAAAAACTCCTTGTACAAGCACATTAAAAACCTGGCTGCTAATCCAATGGCTAATCCACAAAAAAAAAAACGCACTGGATGCCATTTGCAAAAATTTAAACAAAAACAGCTCAATTTCTTTTTCCGTATATAATGGCTATCAGAAATATTTTTTTGCCCAGCCTACACTACACTCACACCTATACAGCTACAAAAACTTATATTTAATTAATTTTTTTCAGGAAAAACAACTGGAATTAGGAGACAGACTAGACTTGTCGAGTTATCTTTTGGAGCCAGTGCAAAGGATACCGCGGTACAAGTTGTTCTTAGACGATCTAGTGAAAACTTATACAAATTATGAAAACGAAAAGTCTGAAACGGACTCTAGGATATCAAAATTGAGTGTGGACAGTGACGAGACGGGAGGAAGCAATGGAGAGTCTTCAGATCACGACGAGCTACCATTAGAAAGTTTGAAGCTTGCCAAGACGATGGTCGAGTGTGTATTGACAGCTGTGGATGGAATCATGGCATTAGAAAACATTAGAGACTGTCCGGTAAGTAGACTTTCTAAACGGGTTATTTTAAACTTCCTTGATGCTGCGAAATGGATGTTGGTGTCATCCTAATAGGCTTCAAATGCAGCTCCTAAAACCACCATTATCAAAGCGAATCAGTGAATCTGCCCTCTGTCCCACATGAGATTCAAACCCACATCTTCCAGATCGGGAGCTCAATGCTCCGGCCATTAGACCACAGACGCTGATATCGTCATGCATGGCATAATGGTTGGTTGATAATCATACCTGATAAAATACTTGACATTGTTAAGTTACTACGGTAGCAGTGAAACAATAGCGTACTATTTCATAACTGTCGTCCTTTTCTTTCAGCCACACTTAAATCTGCTGAATCAAGGTCGGCTGTTAAGGCAGCAGGAATTCTTCGCCATGGACACAGCAAGACGAAGGCGGCAGCTCATGAGGATCTTCCTGTTTGACAAGCTGGTGCTCATCACGGCGGTATACAGGAAGGTAAGAAACTTGAACCTGCTGAATCAAGGTTGGCTGCTTAGACAACAGGAGTTCTTTGCGATGGACTCTGCAAGACGGTGGCGGCAGCTCATGAGGATCTTCCTCTTTGTCAAGCTGGTCCTCATCACGGCGGTGTACAGGAAGGTGAGAATAGTTATAAATAGTTATGAATAATATACTTAGCCCACCTATTAAATATGGCAAGACTCACATTTTAATGTTTTGACCATGAACTTGTGAAAATTGCCTGCGCATTTCCAGTGACTGATTATTACAACCCATGACGTCGTTATTTCATTATTTGATGGCAAATAATAGTTAATTAACTGAAAAATATACTGTAATAATATGTGCCTTTAAGCTGCATTAGATAAACTAAAATAAACGGCAACAACACTGCTCAGAGAGTATATGTAGGTATAATAATACAAATACCCATTCCCATATCTTAATTTGACTTTCTAAACTACTTAGGCACTACGCGATGTGTGTGGCACATCTTACAGAACACTATTACCTTTTCATATAAGTATTTAACTGATATGAAAGCTATAATTACATAGGTGTAATAAACTCTCAAGTGCGCAAAACTAAGTTTGTGTACGGAATATTTAAGTTACGACTTAAACTTTGAACTTGTTTGTTATCATTTCGTTACAGTCCCCCAAGTTTTGTTTATAACAAACTTTAAAATGTTATCCTCTGGGATGGGTCAAGGTGTATGAAAACAAAATAACATGTACTATTTGCCTAGTGTAATAATGAATCATTTTATTATGATTCATGTCATGGCTTATCAATACAGTGAAAAATATTATCGTTCATAATTACCCCGACGCCTGTCTGGCCACTGTCGATGATAAGGGTTGGAATAGCGAATATTTGCATGCATTATTGTTGTTAAGCGCCAGGATGTCATAATTTTATTCATATTGCATTGTTTTGTTAGATGAATCATGTTTATTTATTTCCAAGTACCAGATACCACAAAGTTCCTTTAAGTTAACTGGTCCAGTCTGAAAACTCTAAGAATTTGAAACAGAATGGTGATCAATCGGAGTCGAGTAGCCCTTATTTGTGTCATACTTTTAAACCACTCTTAAGACTTATGTCGTGTCCTAGATGCCTTTTTCTAAACGTCATTCGGGATAATAGTGAAACAATGCACCTCCCCCTTAAAAACAGGAGTCACCAAAAAATAGTCGTATTTTTGTTACATTTCACGCCCTTATTTTATATGGGTAGGTAAGTTTCGTCATTCGTCTTTAAAATTATGTTATCATAACAAATTATAATAATCAGTCATGTAGCATATTTTCGTAAGAACTTGGATTTATGTGATAGCAACGAGAACTACTAAATAGCTGATATCTAAAGTATGAGAGACAGACTAGGTAGTTTTTAGGAAGTGAATCTATTTGCTAAACGGGCCCTGCGTGGAGTCGAGGTACCCGGTAGGAGGCGCTGTTTACAATGATATTAATATAATTAGAGCTCTGTTTATAGTTGGTACGAGTGGTACGGAAACTGGTACGTAAAATGTTTGTGGAAGTAGAAGCCAGTGACCTTCCAATGTCAGCTCGCTAATTCGCCACGCACCGCCGGTTTCACCTGGTTGACGACACAGGAAGTCTTGAACAACATACATAGTCACGCCTGCAGCCTTTAAGTAGTTGACAGAGCGTCAACGACAGTATAAAAAGAAAGGTTCTGCCAAGATTTGAGGGTAATTTTCATGAGAACTAAAGTATTGCTATAGTGACAGGTTGTCATGTCACCCATTAGGTACCTGAATTGAAACAACCCTTGATTATCTCTATATGGCAGGGAAGAAGAAGTAGTTGGAACATTCCAACCATAGATGATACAGACAATATTAGGGCATAGATTGGCAACTCCGTTTTCACTTTGATGAAAGAGTCGAAGTAGTAAATTACCTGTGCACTAGATGGCGCGCTAAGGTTTACGTTAAATCCGCTAGGTGGCAGTGGTGTAAATTCTTATAATATTAGTAAAATAGAAACTTTTACTTAGTTACCGCAGTGAAATGAAACCACGAAAACTAACAGTTAAAATATGGTAAAAATAAAACAACGAAAATGATAATATTAGAAATAACAAATCAAAAATTTCATCCGCCGACAGGATTTGAACCCGCGTCTTTGGAAAACCGGCCCAACGCTTTAACCATCTAAGCTACAGCGACTTAGTTTTGAGCGGTGAAATTAGTGATCTGTTATTTCTTACTCGGCGGATGAAATTTTTGATTTGTTATTTCTAATATTATTTAGAAATAATATAGCACTGTGAGTGCAAAAAATCTATAATAAAACGAAAATGATTTTTCAACTTTATTTATATTGAATTAATCATAATTGCATCAAGGCCATCTAGAGGCAAAGTAATGAACTAGGTGTACCAAGTTACATCATGTTCTTATCCTGTGGATAGATGGCGCTAGACGTGAAGATTTTTATGCCGAGACTGGGTTCTATGAGAGATTCATACCCCTGATTCCAACTAGATTTTATTGACCTCCTCAATGTTGCTAATGCACCACGCACCGTCGGTTTCACCTGCTTGATGACACAGGAAGTTCACGTAACACACGGACAAACATTCTCTTATTATATTGAAATAACCTGGCCTGCTGCCAGCTTTGCTATTACTTCCAATATGTAGAAAGGAAGACTATTGAAGGCAAATCAAAAGTCGTTTTGTTGAGTCGGCTATTGAGTTTTGTTTTAAGCAGGCATCAGATTAGATATGAAACCTTGATTTTCACTATTAGAATTTTTAGTTTAGTTATAATTATGTGGATATTGCCTTTACCCAGTGCAGGTTTTAAATTATTAAACCTTTTCCTATCGTGCTGGATTATTGCTATAAAAATAAATAAGTAATTAGGAAGGCTGCTTCTTTTCTAGTGGTCAGAAATTTTCAAGGATAACGTACATCACGAAGTTTCCAAATTTAGGACATAAAATGGGACGTATTTAGTACACCAAGCGTAAAACAGTCATAAACATTTGATCCAGTTAGTGACAACATTGCATCGTCACATTTTGACACATCGGCAAATTTTCGCTGCAGTCGTCTCCGCTTTAAAGCAGCAGGCTGAGTAGGCACTTTGGAAAGCGTGCCTCGATTTCTCTATTCTATCACGTTGAAACACTTCTGTCATCTGCACGTAATGCTAGGAATAGAAACATTTTTGTGATATAAAAGTTTTAGAATGAACTTTTGTAGAGCCAGGAGCTGCAACAGATGCATCGTACTTTTGTTTAATACATATTTAATATGCCTATTGAAAAGAAGCATTTTGTAGGTGAATTTATCCTAAGAGTTTTGGTGTAGTGTATCTGATCAAAGCATATCAACTTATAATAATCCATTCAGACAGGTCATTCTTTGAACTCTGACAGATTAAAATGAGTTCCAATTTTAAACCCACATAATTATTTCCCTTCCAGCAACTGACAGTAGAGTTCTTCATCTACAAAGACCACATCCCGGTGGACGACCTGGGCATCACGGCGAAGGAGCACGACAACCACAAGTTCACCATCTGGTACAAGAAGCGGACCCTGAAGTCCTACAAACTGGAGACCAGGGAGCCGGCCATCAGGAACGCCTGGGTCGAGGAGATCACCTCGCTGCTGTGGGAGCAAGCCATGCAGAAGAAAGGTTAGATAAAATTCATGTAGTCATAATAAGACGTCTCGACAGTTTTCCTTGATAGACATCTTTTTCCGTCTCATTAAAAGACGCCTCCGGGCGTCTCTTCGAGGTGAAAGATGAGCCAAGAGCTGGCAGTAATTTTGCACAATATTTTGTTATATATCATTATTTCTAGAGGGAGTTGGTACAATATTAATGAATCAAATTTATTGGGTCAAATTGTTTTTACATTCACTGCACCAAGCATTTTGATTAATAGTTTCAACCAGTTAGCTGTGATTGACCAATTAAGTGATAAATTAGAACATAAATGGACTTAACAAAGACTTATATTATAACACTTGAATGCAAGAGGTCGTTGACACAAGCTTTTGTTGTCCTATTAGAGTCTTTTAGCTGGATACATCTTATCCTATACAATGTTATTATTATGTCAATAAGAATTTGTGCATGCAACTAGACTCAATGCAGTCATAGTATGAAATATTTCATAACAGTAAAATTATTAATTAAATTGATATTTTGGAGCTAAGGCTGTAAATACTTACCCACCATACCAGTAGCTTTCTTTTGAACATGGAGCGTGAAACCACCCCCGAAACAACGCCGTTCGAAATAACAACCGTGTAAAATCCTAAGAAACAAAGAAATGTAAAAATACTGAATTTCTATTGAATATTTGACATGGCTTACTTGTTTGTTGTGAGACAAGGCTTGTGCCTCGACGTTTCGACGGTTTCGACAAACAAGTAAGCCGTGTCAAATATTCAATATGAATAATACTTGTTTATCGTTTAATCATAAAACTGAATTTGTATTTTGCCTCATTCATTATCATTAAAAGTTATGTAGGTATCTGAAATAGATTGAGCAGATAGGTTGAAATAGATATCTAAATTTATTCACCAGGGATACAGATATAGTGACGGGGCGTGGGCGGGACGATTCAACTTGATACTTGCCGTGACCTTTAGGAATCCGATATTTTTAATCCCCGCCCTAGATTAGCTATTTCCGGAAAACTATTCATAATGTGTTATTAAATTTGTGTATTTATTGTTAATATAATTTATTTAATGCACGCATGACAATGGATGATATGACGTCGTTCCGTTAAATAAAATAATAGCGAATGTCATGTCAAGGCGCTTACAATTTATAAAAAAATTAGAAAAACAAAAGCAGTAATATTTCATTTTTAGAAAAATAAAACTGAATCTAAAGAAGTAATTATACAGCGTGACTAATTTATGCTTATATGAATGACCACCAAATCAATTGATTAATTATACCTACTTATTATGATAATCATACTTACAAAACCATTCAAAATGAAACGTGTTTAATGGAAATGAATTTATTTTAAGTTTAAACTGTATTGTTCGAATAAGATATATTTGAATTTGCTATTTCCTTGCGGAAATTAGAGCGATCAAACAAGGTAGGCGCACTGTTTATCCCGTTATGGGTATGGGCATGATTTTTGTATTTCCTATAGAATCTCGTTAAAATATTTGCAATATCAATGCAGTAAAATAGTAAACTTACTACGGAATTCACGGAATTATTTATTACGCAATGTTATCGCGGTGAGCGCACATATGTCATTTACTTCGAAGTTATTGTGATTGTGCAGAGATGTGTTGATGTAACTGTGTTTTGATTCAGTTGTTTTGAAAAGTTGTTTGGAAAAGTTAGAAAACTGTTTATTTCCTTCTTAAGTAGATGATATTGATGAATTTTGGATTTACTGAAATAGTGTGCATAATATTTTGAGTTGCATAGTTTCTGTTTTTTAATCAACCTAAAAAGCCAAACTGATTGCGGAAGAGGGGCTAAAGAGCTGAAAAACTCTTCCCACGCTTATGAGGAAACACCTGGTTCTAATATTAAAAGTATTCCTGGGTTGTATTTTGGGGTAGTCTGTGATTTGTCAGTGTTATGCATTCGTATTTACAACAGTTTTATTCAATGATTGCTTCCTTAAATTATATGCTTGCTTACTTCATAAATAGCCGCCGTAGTGAATTGACTAATGCCGTCCATCCAGAAATAACTTAGTCATAACTTTCAATTCTGACCAGTTAGAACAACAAATTGCCTAATATCAACTCAAGTGAACATTAAGTTACAAATTCATTAACCGCTCGTATGAATGAACAGACATTCTTATACTCCCTTATGCTGTGTCATCGAGCTTATTAAAACCCGCTCCAGACCTTCCGATCCTACATCTTAAATCGAATGGTGTGAGCATCTCAAAAGTTCCATTTTTTTATCTATTCTGCATTTATTAAAAGATACAAAGTCATATTTAACTTAAATACTATGTAAAGTGAAAAAAATTAGATTTTGTTAGTCGAAAATCCTGCCCCACGCCGTTCCTGATGGTGAAGGTAACGTGAATTTCCTTGGAATCTTTAGAATCTGCCTACAGAATTATATATCACAGACTAATTTTAAGGGCGAAATCTCACACTCAGCACAAATTGTAACATTTCGTCCGATTTGGGATGATCGGATCGGAAGGTCTGGAGCAGACTTAAGTGTCCGCCTCGATATGGGGTTAATTCAATACATTTCCCATAAAGAATGTCGTTGATTCCATCTGGCACGCACGATGGCTCGCTAAGTAACTATACTCGCATAGTTAATGCGAACAAACTTTTTAATTGAACGTCATCTGCTCCACGATGTACGTGACGCAGGAATGTTTAAAGAAATTGATTAGGATGTGTTTGGGGTAAGAAAAAGGGTCAAAATTTTGCGGCATGTTATTGTAGACAATAATCCCTCTTAAGAGTGTAAAACACTTTAGATATTGCACAAAAAATATAAATAACATAGCTAATAACTTTTGTAAAAAAGAAGGATGATTTGACTTTGTCATGATGATTTGATTTATCATTATATCGCTTAATAGAAAACTACATACGTATATTATGATTACCTACTGTAATTTTTAATAAGTAATTTTGAAAACTCGGTTTTTCCCAAATCTATGATTCACTTAATAATTATCATTGTTATCACTATCGATGATGAATGTAAATTACCTAAAGTGACCTGATAATGCTGAGCCCTATATCAATACTTAGCCCTGTATCAGTTTGCCAGCTCCATGTGGCGGAAGGAGCCTGATGCGACTTATCGTGCGATGCGGCGTCGTGACGCGCGGGGTCGACGACTGCGCTTTTTAGGGTTCCCTGCACAATGGTAGCAATTCTGTAAGAACACGACTTAACTAAATCTCATCTAAATGTATTGCCGTCCCTTTCTGTTTTCTCACGAGAGAAAATGACAGCTAAGGACTTACATAAGTTATGTTGTTCGTGTCATCTCATTATTGTAACTTTGAATTGCTACTACCTATTGGGACGTCCGCTGTCCGCTTGTGCGTCATATTATATTATATTTTCTTATGAATTGTAATAGGTAAGGTAGACAGATGAAACTATTACAGCCGTTGTAACAATAAAAAAATAAAATTTATAAAAAATTGCGTGATTTTTTTGTCGTTTAAGCTAGGTCTTAACAAGGCAACAAGTTGATCGATACGGAACCTATATGATGCGCAAGATCGACTCCACTTAGTTGGTTTTTTATTGGACACTGCGCTTGCGCACGCATCAGCACATGCACCGACTGCAGCGATGCACCGATGCACCGTCTGCGCCTGTGGGAACAAGACCCACCAGTTTTTGTTGCATACATATGTTTTTAAACTACGCATTTGCAAGTTCACATTCTCACACTTAATTAATTTTATAAAGATTTTGTTTGTAGCAATGTTATTAAATTATTAATGCAAAACAAACATCCTTTGCCAGTAGCTAATGCGCTCTCTGGAGTTTCTGTTTTATGGCTACACTCCCATTTGGGTGGAGTTTTGTTATGCATGGGCTTACGCATTTAGATTGAAAACGACTTTTCCTTTCGGAAAATTAGATAACACGAGGGAACGCTACAACGAAAGTGCGATTCGGAATCGCGCTACAATGCCGCGCGCAGATTAGTTGCGCTGATAACACCAAACTGGTGTTTAAATCTTGCTGCTAACGCGTTTCTTTGTTACTTCACAGCTATTTAGCGACGATTGCCATTTCCTCAAATAGCACAATAGGCTTTTGTCTAGGAAATAAATGAAAACACGTTAGCGGTTTCATTTGGTCGTGTGTGAATCACGCGGTGACCGAGGCAGTGGCTTATTACGTAGCCATTATCGAACACAAATTGCCGGCGAAATGGCATGCGCTTGCACATAGTTCATTGCTTTGAATAGCCAATAAAAATACTATCGAAGCGCTTATAAGGCAAACACGAGTCATATCATAGCGTGAGCCTATTTTATATTGAGGATTTACACGAATTTTATGGTACTTAGACACGTTTCATGAAGTGTCTATATCATCCAGTTTCTACACTGTTGTCTTCCATATCCGTTTCATATGGATATTTTTCTGATACGAATCGGATACAAATTTAATACGGATAAGTGCACAAACATCCTGACAACAAGTTTGAGTTCGTATCAGAAATGTAATTTCAGTACAAAACGGCCTGTCAAATCCATACTTAATATTGCTCTCAATGTTGATACTTATCGCTTTATTTTTGCTTCAATATAAAGATTCAAATTCCATATTTATGAGCGAATGTATAAAAAATCTTGACGTCTTTAAATTTTTCACACGTTTTTCTGAAGAAGATTTTGTTTTATGACTTGTTTGTAGTTAGAGGTAGGTATGTTTATATTACTTCAATATTTCACCTTTTATATAAACTCTATTCCTATGTTTATTATGATCTCAAGTCGATAATATAATGAATGACGTAGCAATTACAAGAATGACCTTTTCCATAGGTACTTTTATTAAAACCTTTTAAAAAGTGACATACCAAATTAAATTGGTAATGTCATGGATTTTGTACCCTTTTATTTTTATACCTACTTAAAATTATACGTAGACAGACTGGTTTCCGTGAAAACGTTTATTTAAATACTCCATTGTAAGTATTCGTGGAACATTGCTATCGTACTCATATCAGCTGTTATCAGTAGGTACTTGCTTTACTTCAATGCGTGTGTCCTTCGATACATACAGTCAAAAACGTAAAAAGTTAACCATTTGATTTGCCAATCTAGTTTAAAAACACAAAACAAGTGTGAGTGAATTACACTCCTGATGACTGTAAGGCTCGTATTTATAAAGCGATAAGTATCAACATTGAGAGCAATATTAAGTATGGATTTGACAGGCCGTTTTGTACTGAAATTACATTTCTGATACGAACTCAAACTTGTTGTCAGGATGTTTGTGCACTTATCCGTATTAAATTTGTATCCGATTCGTATCAGAAAAATATCCATATGAAACGGATATGGATGGGTGCAAAAGCTATCATATCTTAATTTACTAGGACGACCAAATCGGATACGAATTGGATACGAATCTTATATGGATTTGTACACAAAAGCCCTTAGTATGTGTACTACACATACCTACATGAGCGACAAGATCACAAGAATTTAGTTGTATCTAATGTTGTATAAGTTGTAGATCTTTGTACCCTCGTCCTAATAGAAATGCTGTAGAGCATAGGCATAAGCATTCGCTACATAAGTACCTACATAATCTATATATTATTTTAGATTTCTAATGATAAGTTTAATAATAATATCTTTGGAAATTATTGACACGATGTGTCCAAGATGTGTCTGACTCATTTAAAAGCAATGAACTTTGGATTTATTTAAGATAAGATACAACTGAACAAGCACAGGTTTAACGCAATAAACACTTTTAAGATCAAACAAAGAGATTTCTCACAGGATATACTATTTATATTAACATTATTCAGATTACAATGCTTTGTTTGGAATTAAAATTATAGTTTACTAAAATATTTTGTTAAAATATTAACCCAACAGAAACATTTTGATAAACGCAACAAAATTGCGATTGAAATAAAATGATCGAATGTAAAAACAAACCGAGTTTTAGCCATCACCCTGTGGGCCCTCTAAGAAACCTTGAATTGAGTAAATGAAATGTAAATAAATAATTATTATTCTGCCTATTCCAGAAATGTTGCTGCAAGAGCGAAAGAAAAGAATTTCGATGGTTTCCATGAACAGTCAAGAGTCCTCAGATGACAGGAATGATGATAAATGTAAGTACAAGAAGTAAATCGTAACATATCAAACGTTCTAGTGTCATCGTTTGTGCTTAAATCTTAATGAAATATAAAACGCATTAAAAATGTCGTACTAAGTGTAACAAGTCTCGTAATCAAATAATTAGCGAAACTATGAATGAGTCTATGAATCATACTGTACTTGAGTAAGTAGGCATTTGAATTATGTCAATGTGGTTTCCTATGTGGTAAACGAGCAATTCAATGACCTCCTGTGCATATTGATGGTCATTATGACGATGCTACTGCAGGATTGCATTTCATCACTTGTTGTTACTTATTATCATACGTGTATCATATCATATGTCGTCTTTTAGCAGTTTTCCGTTCTCGGTAATGTTCCAAGATGATGAAAGGATATTGCTAGAAAAATCATAATAGGTGAACACACTTCTGAAAATATTGAACATTACCCCAGAAACATGCGAACACCAAACAAACAGTAATGTTGTTAAATATTAACCTGTCACCCGTCGAAATGTTTGGCAAACACTGAAACTATCGCATTATCGTTTTGTCAGTGTATGTTACATCATTGTCCAATAAAAAATATTTATAACACAGGTCACAGGTATATTATCTGTATCGTGCTATTTATATGAGAGGCTTTTGGATTATTTATTTAAAAATTGAAATATAAAACTCTGCTGCATTCTGACCTCTATTCTGTTAAACTTTTACTTAAATTAGAATTTACTTAGTTCTTATATAAAAAACTCTATCACATACTTTTAAAAAAGAATTTCTACAAATTTAATAGTACATGCGTATCCTAGTTCTTCTTTCTTGTCTGCCAACTCACCTGACAGAAAGTGACAATGCAGACGATGATCATGTTTGCCTATTCACTCTCGGCTTAAAAAGGCCCAGGTTATAACGTTCTGACTTTAATGGAAATACAATCAAAATAATTGTTGCCCCCAGGTCAGTCTGATTACGTATTCGTGAAGTTACACCAGTGAATTGCTGTGTAGGTCAGTACTTTGGGAAGTTTTATAACAATAGTTATCATATTGTTATGGTTCTTCAGTTTATTGGTCTTCTGTGTTGTTATTACATTTATATAATGGTATGCCATTATCATAAACTACTTATACTTAGGTACCGGCTTTATTTCTCTGGTGTATTTCTGTGAAGTACTTTATGAAAATGTGGCGTCCATATCTGTATTTTTTTCCACTAATTTATTTTAAATCACTCTACATTATTTTGGAATTTCGCAGCATAAATTGCACTGGAAAAGTCTTATAATATTCTTTATCATAATATTTGTATTAGACCCTGATTGTAATTTTTTATATATCATTTTTATTTTTGTTTTAGATAATTCTCTCCGTGGCGTGCCCGGAGAGGTCCGAAGAGTCTGCGACAAGAAAATTCGGCGGACCACGTGGTATTGCGAGTGAAAGGCCCGTCTTATATACTCTTCTGTGTAAACCTGTATAATATTCCTGTATAGACAAGTATTACTAATAACGATACAGTGTAACATGATAATGTATGAGGCAGCCATAATGTGCTAAGGGATATTGCCATTTACGTTGTGTGTATGATAATAATATGATTATGTATGTTTGTTCAACGCGGCTAGGCTGTAACAATAGCCTTCACAATAATTTAATAAAAACAATCAATTTATTACAATAGTTTTACATCAATGTTTTGAAAATATAAGCATTTATTTTGTATAATTTATACTTGCGAGTGTTTCCGTAATAACAAACCATTTATTTTGTCTTGTTGATATGTTGTTGTTGAAACTGGCTGTCTTTTTTAGGGACTTAGCTACTGCTCTGAAATCATGATTTGTGGTGTTTTGAAAAATTACATGAATGCACGTCACTCCATGTCCTCATGCTTCATGATCTAGCAGTACCTGAAGTTATTGTTTTTAACGTTACGTTATTGATACCAACGTGTTTGTGTGGCCCACGAACTACCTTGTCTTTGCAACTTAGCAAGGTTTAAATTTCGAAAAATATAGCAAACATGTATTTTGTGGTTGATGTTTTATAAAGTTGTAAAGAAAAAGCAGTTTATGTGCCGCAAATCAGGTTGGTAATGATAACTTAACGTTAAAGAAACGGAGTTTGTATACGTCTTTCTGCTTAAATGCTGTAATAGCAAGAATGGTCGGGATTGGTCGATATGTGCAGTTAAAGTGAAAAATAGCTTTCTACATCCAGCACTAGATGTTACAAGTCGCACCCTCCTGGCTTCTGGAATTACGGCAAGAACGTGACAATATTACGCATTTCCAAAGATATTTTATTTGTAGTCGAAGATGTATTTTCAATTTTGAAGGAAATATTGCCAAAATAAAGCATTCTTATAATTTTAAAGTTAGGATTTTAATAAAAGTAGGAACGTTCGATTAGAACTTGAGAAGGCTATGAAATGAAATACGGCCGAAGAATTGCAATAGAAATTTTACGATATTTTTGAGGAATGTGATAAAAATGTTATAAGAATATTAAAATCAGTCATTTTATAAACTACAATAAAGGTGAGTTTTGTAAATAAGTATTATCGATTCTATTGTAAAGACGATTGGCTCGCCTGTAGAGTAAAGTAAATAATAATGAACTGTTAAATTGTTAATAAAATAAATAATGAACATTAAAATATATTTTATTTTACCGAATTGTTTCATTCTTACATTACAAGATCGTAAATATTTACTTAATTGAAAGGAAACAATACCTATATCACAGAATATATAATAGCTTTTATAACAGTTTATATGATTTACCTATCTATAGGTACTAATTTTTTCCCCCTGATTCTGCTCTCCTATGTTCTTGATTACCAAGGGTATAATATAGGTAACTAATTAAATTAAGAACATAAAATATACTTCATGAAAAAAGACATGAAACTGTCAAAGTAGTTGGTAAACGATGGTATGAAACATTGGAATCTCCGGACTTCACATCTCTACAAAGGATAATGCGAGAGCGCATTTGCCATTTGTATCCGACTCTCACCTGCCGATACCTGAGACAAACTTTATACAGGCAAATACAGAACTATCAGGTACTACTATTCAAAGATGAACTATTCCAGCAGCCGCAGACTGCAGCAGCAGAAACACACGGAAAGCTGTAAGATGATCGCCTTGATCGCTGTGACGTATGCTAGTCCTAAGGAAAACGAAAGAAAATTAGCGTCTGTCACAGTGATAATCTTACAGGTTTTTCGTATATATCTGCTGCGGCAGTCAGTTGCTGTCGCCTGCAGACCAATTTAGAATAGTAGCTTCATACTGTTACCATCTGTTACGTATGGAATGGACTGTCGATATTGATGACATTAATCCAAAGTATGATATAAACGTTCGAAACAACTATATCTATGTATTTGCTGATGTTAGTGATTTTACCAAATGAACACCCGAGATACTTTAAGCATAAAGATACTTAGCCTAGATTTTCAGAAAGAAATTCTAGTAACGAGAATATTTTTTAACTTAATATTAGCTACAGGTAATAAAAAATAAAAAAAGCGAAAAGTTCCATAATAAAGTTCAAAGAAAACAATAGACAGACACCTGGCTCTACAGCAGTTCCCGACTCACCAGTAATAAAGCATAAAAAGCCTGATTCACCACTTCTTCCATTCTAGACTTTTGTTTTCAACGATTAAGTTTTAAAACGGTCCAAAGCAGAAGTTTGTTCGAAATCCGCAATGCGAAAAATTATTACTATGGCTGGCAAGTGGGCCGGCATATTCCACCTGAAGAGGCTCCTCTAAGCCAAGTGGCGCCACAACGGTCAAATGAGGTCACTAAAAAAACAATTAATCGAAAATCTGGTAGATTGATTGGAGTAATAGTAATGAAGGTAATTAACTTTTAACCTCAAAAATTTGCAAGTTCGCGACTCTTTTTTAGCACTTCTGCTAACTAGAGAACACTTAGATCTGATTAGAGAAAAAGTAATGAAGATAATTTAAAACCTCAAAAATAATAGTTGTACCGTAAAACTTTTCGCACTTTTGTCATATTATGTAACTAAATGTTCCGAAAATTAAATAAAACTTTAGAACTTAACCTCAATCTGATCTACCGGATTTTCGATTAATTGTGTTTTCAGTGAGTAATGAGTTTTTGACCGTTGCGGGCGCCACTTAGCCTTGGGGAGCCTCTGAAGGCTGAATTTTATCGCGCTTGTGTTTTCGAACAATTGCATTAATAGTGTATCCAGACGCTTTGCTGCTTTCTTTACGGCGGCGGGGCACGGGGCACGGCGCGAATACAATTAAAGTTTTAATATTTTAGCACCGGCAAATCACATTTCAGACGGAGCCCGGCATTATTAAATGCATGAAACAAAGTGGGATATTGCGCTCATTGGCAAGTCGGATTTGTGTGGGGAGAGGTGGATATGAAATTATATAGATATTTTTATGATTTTTATCTTGCAAATATCTTGGCACTTTTTATTGTTATTACGGAAAAAATTAAATTTTAGCTGTAAGTAATAAATTTTTCAGAATGTAAGTACAATTGTGTCGATTCAGAGATTCGGACGCGTACGCAATTTAACTTTTTTTTCCCATACCTGCCATTTTCTATGAGAAAAAATGAATGGGACGACAGTATGGATTCAATTTGATCCTGCCAATTTTATGTGTCAGTTTTTTCAAATATGTTTGACACAGAAACATGCCGATAAGCACATTAAATTTGATCTTGGATCCATATAAAATTTATTTTCTTTAGAGAAAACAAAAGATAGAAACACTACTAGTAAGAGCAGTAAAACAAACAATTTGAGAGCAAACAAACGCGAACTTTTCCCTAAAAGCCCATTCAAATTTCATTGCGTGTACATCCTCGCTACTCGTGAATAATTCAATTAGACCCCGTACTGAGCCAGCAATGTAATTCCGAAACCAACCCCCGGGACCAGCCGCAGTTGTCTTCAAATTAGAAAAAACTAAATGTGGCTGCGTGAATTAAAGGAACTAAAACTTCTAGATACTTGAATTAAAAAAAAAAAAAATATTTGACCGAATTGTTTAGCTTATTCGAGATATTTTCAACAATGTTTCTAAAATTCCTTTGCTAATGCAAAGAAAATTATACTTTAAACAAGATGCGCCCAGCAGGATTTTCAACTGGCTTGCACCGCGACTCTATTATTATCTCGAAACAAGAAAAAAATACGAGCTCCGAGTCCTTGGTAAAAATATACAATTCTTATTATTTTTGTGTTGCAAACAGCAGTTAGGTGGAGAGCTCAAAATGACGTCTCAGCGGATGGGGCGGTTTACGGCGCTATTTCTCTGAACCCGACTTGTTTCGACACGAGTTCTTTGGCGGCGTCTTTAACACTCCCTAGAGGGTTCATTTATATATTCTCAACACGGAGGCGGCAATAAAACTGCGTTATCCCGGTCATTATTTAGTCATCGCCCGGCCTCGCCGGCTTAAAGGAAAATAAAATGCAGCCGAATGACTTTTACGTACCAACATTGCAGCTTTATGCGTTGTGCGGAAATGAATTTGCAGTTATATGTGCCTACCTAGGCATATAAGGACAAGATGTTACTGCACTGCAACTACTTTTATAATCCTCAAATTTACATAAATCTTCAGTTCCTATTTCATGGAAGGACCTGTCTATATTATATGGAGTATTAGCTAGGAAAGTAAGGTAGTCTGAAGAAAAAAAGGCTAAGTTTGACCGTGGAGAAAAAGTACCTAATTGCATGACAAAGGGATGAGTCACGTGCGTTCCTCTCAGTCAGGGTCCTCGTTCAAATTGCTGCAAAAAGATCGCTGCCGTAAGATGGGCCACGTACACAAACTACTATCATAAGGTTTGCTTACTTTCGCCTTCACTAATTTATTGAACAGAAACTAAAGCTAGCGTCAAACAAGGTGATAAACCTACATAGTGGCTATTAGGGATATTTTCCCCCGTTGTAGCAATTAAGGAAGATCTAAGAGTTGTTAATGTTATCGAGAAACGTTGGTTAGGGGTGGTCAGGCCGGGTTACGAGCTAGCCAGTTTACGAGGCGGCTCCGGGCGTCGCTAAATCTCCTTATTTATCCCGGAGAACATAAACCGTAGTCTCAGCAAAAATTAATTGGCTCCCGCGCTATTTCTTGTCGCACAATAATTTGCTGGTTTATTGTTTCGGATGTTGTTTTGCGGTTGATATTGCCTCACTTTCTTGAGGTCAGCAGTTTGCTCATTTGCTCCCACGAACTTTCTCCCCCGATCGGAGAAATGGAACTGTCTGCAGTATTTCTTTAAACCCCCAAGCAGCGCTAAAATTAAGAAGGAGCAAGCTTTCTAGGACATATAAAAATACGCTTCACAGCATGTTTTATACCAGACTGCTTTTTATTTTTATGACGGTACCAAATTTGGCATGTTGCTGAAACGAGGGATCATAACTGTTGGACACAGCAAGTGTTTGCAATCCTATAAGAAAACCGGTACTGTTTTATTTTTAAGAAAGTTTTAGATAGTGCTGTTGTGGACTTTAGGTGGTTGTTTTTGAGTTTGTTCTCGTGTGGCAGGTGGTGGGGGTAGTATTCATTAGCTCAGCGGTCTGAGGTCCTCAGTCACGCGTACCGATTTTATCCTGCCGCCGCTTCAAAGAGCTCTTGTTTTCACCTGTACTTTTTGGAACGTTACTTGCGGACACCGGGCACGCTTCATTTATTTTTATGGCTATGTTGGTCGGTTCACGGAAAAAGTTATGTGAATGTGCTTAATCCAAAACCTTAAAATGTCGTATCTGATAGGCACTGTATTTTGTAATATGTAGTATACACTTAGCCAAAGAAATTCGATAACTCTGATGTATTTTCCAAATATTTAGCTCGAATTCAAAAATGTTACAGAGTTGAACCGCTGAGCCCTATTTGGCTTTTGGCTTTGCGCTTTGTTATCCGACGGTCTTCGATTTCTGAGAGCGTAGCCGTTCGGAATAAGGAAAGCGCTACAAACAAACGAAAAAGCTTTAGTTTAGTTGTATCGAGCTACACTTGTGCTTACATGACACGTCTCGTACTGACTCTGAGAACAATGAGAGGAACAAAGATCACACATGTGGCCTGCAGATATTGCCAACAATAGAACAGATGAGATTGGAGCGCATCCAGCACCACGCACCTGCTTGCAGCTTTGTACTTACTATGCATTTCATTAAAATTCAAACGAAGTTGTACAAACTTGCACTATTTACCCATGTAAAACGCTGAAGTGCGGCCGATCGGTATAGGTTTCGGCACAGTTCAGTTTAGTAAAATTTAGAGCTGTATCTTGCTACAGATTTTTTATGTATTAGGCCGTAAACTTGAAGTATAGTTTTATGGCCGACGGAGATGTTTTCAAAAGTGCGTCGTTGGCCTAAAAGGGATTTCACTTTGCGGAACAAGGCGGCCGTTACCGTGAGACCGGAGGTATTTTTACAGCTGCGGCGGAGCTAAATTACAGGAGGCACTAGGCGGGGCAGCGGGGCAGTTAGTCAGGTGCCGTTGTTTAGACACCATATCACAGGCTGCAGTGATCCATTGCGATGGCCGCGTAATCCCGCCCGGAGGCTTTGTCTCACGTCCAGCTTACTTTTATTACCGTGCCTGCATCGCGAAATAAAACAAAATTGGCGGGAATTTATGGGCCACAGCCCCACCGTGGCTAGTGGGGTAGAAGTTTTCAATTTGAAACGAATAACTTGTTTGTCTCGTGTAATAAGGAGGGTTTTGTAGCGGGTAATAAGGGGCCGCTGCGGCTATACGGGCTTCCTTAAAACTACTTTTCCGGTTTTATTACCTAAGTGCTGTGGGTGGGTGTAACTCCGTCGTGGAGGTGTGGGTTCGTGAAGGTGACACCTCACCATGTTCGCCCCGATAGCTGGAATTTACTCTCATATTTTATTTTGTTTGTTGAGCCGAGCAAACACTAAGCCTGTTTATGGAGTTATTCCTGAAGAACTGTTTACTGAAGAAAGGCCGTTAAAAAACAAAAATTCCGTTGGAAGGTGATTGTGGAGGGAATAAAACAAACACAACTCTTGTTGGAAGTTGCAGTTGTGCAAATCGCGCGCTACAATCTGCCGCCAACTCCCCGAGGAGTATTAAACTGCACATGTTGTTTCGTTGGAAAAAACTACTATCAACTCATTCGATAGCATCCAAATAGGTACAATTTACAATCACCCCTTTTCCCTAATGGGGTAAACAGACCGTCAACGACCTAAACAAAGTTAAGACCTTATTAACGCGACGTCAGATCAGTTTTGAGAGGTGATTTAGATAGGTGTGACAGGTTGTCAGCCTATAATCTTGAAACCCTCTGCTGGTTTTAACTTGGTTTTTACGGTATACCCGGGAGAAGAAGCAGCTAACATATTGGGCGCTTTTCCACTAGACGGCAACGGCGACGGCACGGTACCGTCGACGGTATCATGGCAGAGATAATGTATGAAAATCAATGAAATTATATGACACGCTTTTCCACTTGCCGGCACGGCATGTCATCGATTCCCACCGGTATGGTATTGTCACGTGATCGTCGCCATGCCGTCTAGTGGAAAAGCGCCCATTCTGTTTTTTTATTGCTCTTAGTCCAGCATGGAGCGACACATACTTAGGTAACTATACTGCTTTTTTTAGGAGTTTTACAGTATAAGCTACTATCGTGAAGTCAGTAAGCATTGTACGTTGTTTGACGGAATAAACCCAGGAGAGCTTAAGTTATTCCCGGTCACGACGTTTACAGGAGCATTACATTTCTTCAGGTAGCAAATTGAATGTTAAAACGCGTTACCAGCCCCTAACTGAATAAGTTACGAGGGCGGAACTATTGGTAATGAAACTTGAATGACCCCGGGAATATGGACTCCGTGAAAAGGATCGTTAGAACGCTCGTAGGAAGAAATATGTATACGAAAAAGAATGTAGCACACTGATGTCTAATTCACAAGAGAAAGGAGAAATTAATGTACGTGCACTACAATGTACTCTATAAAAATTGTGATTACGGAATCGCAGCAATTCCTGAATGGAAGCTGCGCTGGGCTGACGTAAATTTCTATAGAATATCTGTTCGCCGTCGTCTCGACTCTTCCAGTATGCCATGCGCCTAGAATTTGCATCATGAGATATTATCATATTACTGTGAAGCTAGAAGTAGGCAAACACTTAGCTATGACACGCTACTAAGTAGAAGCAAGAGGTGTGGTTTGAATGTATTGTATTTAAAAGTTTATTGAAGCAGAAGAGTAACCTGCGGAGGGGAAGGGTTTATAATTGGATAGTTTGGAATAGTTTTATTTGAAGTTTAAATTTGATTTAATTTGGGGTTTGTGTGTTTAGTTGTGGTGCTAGCTATGTTGAGTAAAGTTTCAATGTTTACGTGCAAGCACGCACATGCTAATTCTAATGCTATAAGTGCCAATTCTGAACGTGAAACTGGCACAAAAAATCTGTGATGAAAAATTGATCTGCATTAAACTTTGCATGAGATGACACATGAATTTCTATAAATTAACAAGAGTACAATAATAGTGGGTAGTTTTTGTTTTAAATTTAGTCATTAGGAGTATATTACAAGTACAACCCCAAAGCTAACTTCTCAGGATCGTAGACTCAAGGAAAGACAGACCGAACGAGATAAATTTACCCTCAGCACCGACTCTCGCCTAAAACTTGGTGAAGAATGCCAGTTACACAGTTAGTCCCGATCAGGGAACTTTCTAGTTTTCGATTGCCCGTGTTAGTAAGTTGAGAGAAATTCAGTTAGAGACTTCACCACGCCGCCGCTCGAAGCAACTCAATTCTGCAAGTTATTTTGCATTGTGTCCTCCCTGTTTGAACACTCACTGCATTTGTTGGCGACAATTGAGATAAGTCGGTGCACTCAAACTGAGAAAACTTAGAAATGAGTTGGAATAACATGGGGACAGGTTGAGTAACGTGAGTGGAGTTAGGCGACGCTGCGAGCACCTACGACACACTTTACAGTTGTAAGTGGGGTCTAAACATGTTTAATATACAGGAATTGTGGTTGTGTTCAAAGAAAAACAAGTTTATGTTTTATTTACATACATCTACATATTATCACGTCTCTATCCCTTACAGTGCAGTGCATCAGCGGTGTATGCCATAATGAGCCATATCTAACAAATTGCAGAGGGTGATTTCAAATAGGTTGTTAGTCTACCTCTATTGGTCTTTTTTAATATGCAGGTTTTACTGTTACTTTCCCAGTCTGTTTTTTATTGATTCTTCAAATATCTTTCATTTTATGCTACCGATATCGAAAGCATAATATGGATTCACAATAAGGACTTATTTAATTATTGAATCGTGGTTTAAATTTTATTACCATTGAAGAATCATTGCTTAGTGAAACCTTAACGAGCTGAAGACACGCAAACCGACATTGATTCAGAAATTAAATTACTGACTTCGGAAATGTTATGATATGGAAGGTCTTTGTAAAAAGGTATCTTACCTAATATCCAACTAATATAGCTTAAAAAGTTATAATATACCAAAAAATAATTTGTCTAAATATTAAGAAAAAATATGGCATAAAGTTCTGTTGTCGTGTAAGTAAGTATCATCGTTGTGCAATGTATAATATTCATTTGACACAACGAAACAATGTTGACATATTTGAAATAGAATAAAAGAAGCTTTCACATTTATTTTATCATGAGATTTAATACACTTAAAAGGTCTATGAATCAAATATCGACATCAAATTTCATTCAATGTTTTTTTCTGGTATAGGTACATAGCAAAAGCATGTGTAGCTCCTGCCGTGATCAAATTTGTAGTTAGTTTGAATAATTTCCAATCGCTTACCTACTTAGACTAGTACTAAGTAAACTGCTACTCAGCTTAATCGTATTTAAATCGTAAGCAAGTGGAATGCCCTAATAATGTGGATGTTAGAGGCGGCGCGTTCTTGCCGGGCTGCGTCCGAGACAGTGTTCTTGCGTCATTTGTACTACGACGCGCCGATTATCAAAGCAATCAGGCGCCTGCAAACTGTTACCAGCCTTGCTATGCTGTGACACTGTAAGATAATATCGATAAGAAAATAATATTAAAAATACCCATGATGGTTGCTAGGAAAATTTGTAATTTAGTAACATATAAGCTGTAACAGACGGTGTTCTTGCGTCATTTGTATTACGACGCGCCGATTTATCAAAGCAATCAGGCGTCTGCAAACTGTTACCGCCTTAGTAAGCTGTGACAAAGTAAGATAATATCCATCGATAGTAAAATGAAAATATTATGAAGAAGGTCGCTTAAAATCGTTATAATTTAGAATACAAGTAAAATACAGTATTCTTGCGTTATTCGTACTACAGACCGATATTGTCAAATCAATTAGACATCTGCGACTACTGTGTTTTTATACCTCCAAAAAACTTTATAGGTTATTATGGAAATTCAAAATGTGGATTGATTCTGGAAACAAAGTGACAAATTCACAAAGTGATTAATTGATATAAATATGTGAATTTATTGATATTAAGATATTATTATTATTTTGATTTATGAATATTAAGTAAATTGAAAACACGACCTTCGGACAAACACTTGGACTACTAGACCACAGAGATGTAGAACCATAATAATGACTAATAAGTATATTTAAATTGTTTTGCCACTGAAATATGTTTCATTTATGTAGACAAAAGCAATAAAACAATAAAACAAAGTGAGTGAGTACAAGTTGAACAATTTTCAGATACGACATTTTAAGGTTTTGGATTAAGCACATTCACATAACTTTTTCGTGAACCGACCAACATAGCCATAAAAATAAATGAAGCGTGCCCGGTGTCCGCAAGTAACGTTCCAAAAAGTACAGGTGAAAACAAGAGCTCTTTGAAGCGGCGGCAGGATAAATCGGTACGCGTGACTGAGGACCTCAGACCGCTGAGCTAATGAATACTACCCCCACCACCTGCCACACGAGAACAAACTCAAAAACAACCACCTAAAGTCCACAACAGCA
>JARACY010001677.1:0-53799 GCA_029255725.1 Scrobipalpa atriplicella | reverse complement strand
GTTTAAGACGGCTCTGAGAACGAAACTACATTTGTATGGGATTTTGTACCTACGGATGACTCTTAAGTCATAATCATAATCTTTTTAAAATTTTGCTTCAATTTTATTATTACTAGAGATCACAGGTTGTATAAAAAATAAAGTAGTGAATAACTTAATATCCATACCTTCTAAACCACCAATTATTTCTGTTTTTCTCCACAGTATTGTACAATTCCAAACTAACGTAAAACATAGCATTTAATAAAATTGAAAAAACTATTACAAGGCTGACTATCTTCTTCTTTCTGCCTCTGCACAGTGAGAAGCAAAAGTTCTGGAAAATACATAAAATAGTTTCATTATAATAACAATAAGTATATCAAGTGATTGAATATGATTATTCAAAATATAGAAAACCTAGTACTTAGTATTAATAATTACAAAGCTAAGTTTAACAGTATCATTTAAGGCTCCCCCGGAGTGTCGAAATCCCATGCAAACGTAGTTATGCTTTGATTCCATAATGGTAAAGTTTGGTCTGAAACTACAATTGTAGGGGTTTCGCCACTCCGGGAGAATATTAAGTATCTGACCTTTAACTGATATAATCTACAGTACAATTATAAATTAACAACCTTTAAAACTTTTGATTTGAGGTATTACTAAGTCTTGCTTCCAAAAAAAAGTTTATAGGATCAGAATATGATATGAATAATGAATATGTATGACACATGCCTGCAAAAATAGCAAATATTTCACGATAGGGCTTTGTTTTCTGACCATAAAAACCTGTGATACAAATCTTAAATTGAGCCACCCATTGTGAAACCATGTTTGTATTTGTATGTGTACAAAATAAAAAATAACAATTAAAGATTACTTACGCTTTTAAATAGCATTTTGAATATAGTTTTCACATATAAACCTATTATATTATTATTATTTTAAATTTTTTTGCCCTTTTTTCAGGCCGTGCCGTAGGACATAAGGGACATAACATATGTCATTGTCATGCTCAGCTGGGAACCAATAATGTACAGCCATGATAATTGACGACCCGATAAGGTACGCGCTGATATTACGAGACCAGGCATGTACATGAATTATTGGCTGTGCATTCCGTGGCTTCGTATTATTGGCCGTACAATATTTGCCCGGACAGATATTTCACGGCCAATAATACATGTACTACATGACAAGGATTCGTTTTATTGGCTGTGCGTTATCTGGTCGTGAATTATCAGCACTAACTGTTAATGTACGACCCGTATTGTACAGGCAATAATTGGAAGCCAATGTCACATGTCAAAATTCCACCAGCCAATCGGAAGCAACCGATCGTAGACAAGGTACTCTGTATGCTTTGTTTTGATGGTTTTGGTAGATCATGCCAGTAGTGATACCAAAAAAAAGTGACAGAACCGAATCTGTCAACCAAAAATTCCACGTGGTCTGTCCGCTCTTACCCCTAGGGGATCGTTCAACAATTACGTGATCATTTTTGGCCGTTTTTTTAACCCCCCCCATATGTGATCACAGCGTAATCTTTTGTTTTTAACCCCCCTCCCCCCCCCCTCGCCTTGATTACGTAATCTTCGTCCGTGCTTAAAATGTTTGCTGTTTATTAACACTGACACGTATGTCATGTTTCTATAAGTCTTAAATGACCTAAATTTGGGAAGAGGGTGTGTTTGTCAAAATGCAACATGTAACTACACATTTTAATATTAATATACTGTCATTTTTAAATAAAATTATTAAGTAAATACAGACTATTCCTGACTAAATGGAGACGCAGACCATTCAGCTACATCCTTGATGAGATGAATAAGAGGTAGGTCATCCTCGGGATCCTCTTCTGATCCGGAGTAAATATTTTAAATATTTAGTTATAAAATGATAACGTAATCATGGATTCTCCCTCCCCCCCCCCCCCCCAAATAATCCAGATGTATATACAAGCACCTGACCCCCCCCCCTTCCGGTGATCACGTAATTGTTGAATGATCCCTAGAGTGTATATCAAAATCCGGAGGCGTAAAGGAAGAGCAGCCCCTGCCCGCTGTAACTAAGAGTAGTAACGCTGGGGCGGAGGGGCTGCACTTCCCGCAGCGCCGGAGCAGTAGCAGAATTAATGAACAAAAGAGAAGTGTCTTGACCAATAGGAGTAAAGTTTCATCTGATGTACAAGAAATATCTAGTCGGCAATTATCAACTCGTACCAATATTGTACAGCCAGAGCCAGTATTTGGAAGCCAAGGAAAGCACGGGCTGATATTTCATGTACATGTACTTGAAATATTGGCCGTGCTTTCCTTGGCTTCCAAGTACTGGCTGTACAATATTGGTAGAGTCTGTGCGAAAAGAGAACAGGCATGGAATTTGAGGGCGCGCATTTGTATTTAATTAACTGTCGCTTGGTCGTGTGAGGATTATGTCCAGGTCTTTAACAGTAACCTTCTACATTAAATTTTGGAGGTCAAAGACCTAGGCATAAACCCCACGCAACCAGCCGAGGGTTAATTAATACAAATGTGCGCCCTCCAATTCTATGCCTGTTCTCTTTTCGCACAGACTCTACGGGCTGATAATTGCCGACCAGATATTGAACTGCCAATAATACACAGCCCAGTATTACGTGTACATAACAATGGCTTCGTAATATCTGGCTGTACAATCCATGGCCGTTTGGCCGTACATGGACACATAGGTACCTATCAGCGTTGCCGTTAGGGTACATTTTACACATTTGACGTACCTTTTTGGGCTCCCATGTGTAATGTGTAATCTTGCCAGTACATGTGTAATTTCTTTGAACTCACCGCCAAAATATCTCAATCAAAGAAATAAATGAGCGCTGCTGCGTATAGAGAAACGTAGAGAAAGCTAACTCATTTTATCTCCCTTGCTCTAGCAAAACTCCATATTAAAGCATCTCTTTCACTCATCACAGAAGCAGCGATCTCACTACCCAATTTACCGGGCCCTAAAATATTAGTTTACAATACATTGCTGGATGTAGGTACGTTAAGCCCGCATCACATTCCCGCGCATAGGCCACGACACGGCACCGTGTCTATCCATCGCGTACATTCTTTTCGTCATTCCTTGTACATACAGATTAAAAGAAAAAAGTAATGGCGTTTTCAATCCAAAAAACATCCAAAAAATTACTACAAAAAAAAAGACTGCTGTTATGAGTGATTTGCGAAAAAAAAAATGCTCATGTACACTTTTGTCACAATATGTACACTTTTTGCGGCGGATATGTGTATTTTGGGATCTCGGTTGCGGCAACACTGGTACCTATATAACTGGACTCAATGAAAATAGTAATCTTTCTAAAACTGAAATAGTGTCGTGTATTTTAGAACTATGCATAAAAGGGGACGTGGTGGAGGAGGTCCATGGGGTCCAAAAAGTGGCGGTTGGGATTCAAAACGATCCAAAAACCACACTCGGCCTCCGCATCTAAAAGGCCGAGAAATCGGCATGTTCTATGCAAGAAGAAACCAAGAGAGGAAACAAAACAATACTGGAAAGAAAGAATTTACGGTAAGGGGCTTTCAGGGTTGTGCAGCAGTTGGGGGAATACCCGGTTGGAGTATTCCCATTAGGGCACTATGGAAAAATCATGAAATCAAATTTTGCGGCCATAATTTTTTCCAAGTCCTAAAATACCTAGTGTTTTTATTTTCCTATAATATTTTCTATGCATTTCATAGTGCCCCAAAGCCTATGCTCCAACTCCTACAATTTGCCCCGAACTTGACTCTCTGACCCTTTTTTGCTAATGAAAACTGTGGTTATAAATATTTGTGCTTTATTCTTTCAGATATCATTTGGAATTCCAAAGAATGTTGAAAATAGAGTGCGTATAAATTTGGAGACAATTTCAAAACTTGCTAAGAGTTTAAATATACCTCTTGCACCCATTCAAAACCCTTTTCCTGTTCAAAAAATACTAGAAAATGTAGACCCTCAACCAACTTCAGCTAAAGAAGACAAAACAGAAGAAATGATTCCTGAAGAAGGAACAGACAAGTTTAATGTAACTTGGGAGCTAAATATAGACAAAGCTGAATCGAGTGCAGACATGTCCACCAGAAGCTTAAATGACGATGATTCTGACACCTTTAAAAAACCAAATTTACCAAGCACATCATCAGCTCCTGATTTTATTGGTATCAGCAAAGAGGACCCTAAAGATTATGGCTCTGGTGAAAGCCTGCTCTCACTGAGGGGTGGTGGTGATTATAAATATGGATATGAAGATATTATCACTGGCACATTTGATGAAAAACTAGATGAATGTATAGTCAAAGGCATCAGTATTAATGTAAAAACCCAAGATGTATTAGACATTAATATGGCTTTGTATGAAGACTTCAAAGATATGCAGAACAGGAGCAGGTATATGAAAATGATGGAGTTTCGTAAAAACTTGCCCGCTTATAAAAAAAGGCCTGAGCTGATTGATGTCATTGAGAATAACCAGGTTATTGTAATCAGTGGAGAAACCGGATGTGGTAAATCAACACAGGTAAAATTAAACTGAGTCTAACCAGACCAATTTGCTTGAGAACATTTAATACCTACACACAAACATATAATCACGCCTTTATGCCTGATGGGGTAGGCAGAGCGTAAAAGACCTAAACAGAGGTAATTTCGCCATGTCTGACAAGTTTTGAGGGTTATTCCAGATCAATATGTAGGTATATTGCTATAGTGACAGGTTGTCAGCCCATCGCCTAAATTACAATATTGAAACCCTCAAATCGCTTATCTGATTTTTACAGCATGCCCAGGAGGAGATGCAGCTGGCACATTCTATGTTTTTCTTTCACTTCCAGTCCAGCATGGAAGTAACATTTTACTAACTACATTTATAAACCCCTCTTTTTATTTGTGCTTGTTTTGTTCTGCTTCTATTATGTTCCAGGATTAAGATAAAACAGGGCACATGACATTTTGTCATCCTCCAGTTCAAACAAAATCCAGATTTTATCATAAACCTACGTCATAGGACCTACAACATATGCCTACGCAGCTAGCTAAATGAATGCCAGAGACTAAACTTTATATTTCTGTTTAAGGTGCCCCAACTTATTCTAGACCATGCTATATGCAAAAACGAGGGAGCGAATGTACACATTCTAGTTACTCAACCTAGACGTATAGCTGCATCCTCCTTGGCCATTAGGGTGGCGGAAGAAAGGGGCGAAGAACTTGGCAATTCTGTTGGCTATGCTGTAAGGCTGGAAAAGTAAGTCTCTTAGTCTGCTTACCAGAACATTTATGCAGATATCTTTTCCGAATCCTACCGTCTGCGCGACTATTATACACCGAAAATCAATTATTTTTATTGTGCCTCTCCATTATTACTGAAGGCATCACGTCTGCATATTTTCTACTGTCCGCCGCGCCGCCACACTTTTAGGTTTCAGAGTCAAGTTTTCCTTAGTCTAGCTAGGTTATAAATAAATTATACAGGGTGTAAAAAAAAGTATTGCGTTCCTTTAACCCACATGTCAGCTTTCACACAGCAGAGTATTATACCCAAATTATACGGGGTGTAAGGGACAGCATCCCGCAAACTAATAGGGGTTGCTCAGTCAACGAAACTGAACAACTATCACCCGGTTTTTTTTTCATGAAATGAAAAATAAAATTTGCTTTTCCATACAAATTGTCTGATAGAGGTGGTAATTTTGTATGAAAAAGCATTTTTTTTTTCACTTCATGAAAAAATATCCTGTTGGTAGTTGTTCAGTATCGTTGACTGAGCAACCCCTATCAGTTTGCGGGACGCTGTCCCTTACACCCCGTATATACCCCGTACAAATTGTCTGATCAGGAAATATTGTTTGGTATCATCATTATTAGTCATATTATATCATCAGTCTGTATTAGTTTTTTTCTTTCTTTAGAGTAGACTCTAGGCCCCGCGGCAGTATGATGTTTGTCACGACTGGAGTTCTCCTGGCAGACTTGGAAGTCAACCAGGCTCTGACCAAATACAGCCATGTCATCCTGGACGAGGTTCACGAAAGAGACTGCCATATTGATCTGTCCATGTGTATGTTGAAGAAGGTAAGCTTATAATGAAATAGCTATTTATGTAACTGTTGCATAATGAGGGATACTTAACACGAGTGTGGTTTATGAAACGAGCGCAGCGAGTTTCATAAAAGTATACACGAGTGTTAAATACTAATTATGTACAGTTTCATACAATAGTTTATCTACACTCATACAACAAATTTAAATTAAAGAAAAAATAAAGTAATCATTATTTCTTCTTTTCTAGTTTGCTCAAATAGCAAGCATCTGCGTAAAAATTAAAAAAAAAAAAAACTTCATTTTGTTACAGCTTTGCGATAACGAAATGGAATTTGTATGGTTCCTTAGTCACGGCTGCATCGAAAGGTATATCATTTGCTTAGCGTTTCTGATAAGTAAATGAAGGATTTACGACATGAGTGTAGATAATAGTACATTGTTTAACGAGTGGAGAACATGACCGATTCCAACGAGGGTGTAGTTTGAGGCCCGAAGCGTAGCTGAGGGCCTCAATACACACGAGTTTGGAATCGCATTTTCTTCCGAGTTATACATAGTGCTTTATACTACACCTATGAGGAAAATATAATTAAAAATCCTTGTAAAATAAAGAATGATATCACTTACATGAGAAGTTATCTTAAGAACATTTGAAGTGTCATCATCCATTCGAACAGAACACAAACAAACAAAACACATAATAAATACAATTACACATTACATCGAAAACACTAAAAACCTTATTTACATTGAATAAGTCAAATAAATCAAAGAACGAAAAAGAATTCGCGCGGACATGTTGATTTTACCATATTTTTTACTTAAAAATATAAAAGAGGCAAATGAAGCTAAGCACATACTGCCAAAAAATGTAAGTGGCCAGTATCATTTTGTGGGCTTCGAGATACAAACTTTTTGTGTTTTGGCATCCGCCTGTTTCTAGTTTTGAATTATGAATTTAAAAAAAAATAGAGGAAGGGAGAAAATACTTTCTCCCCTAGGGGAGAAAGTAAATCCCATATATTTTTGCCGCCCGCATATTCGTTCGCTTGGATTTACGTACTTTCTTCCCTTTTTTCAAGTAAGAACTAATATACTTTCCGAATAGGTGTAGTATAAAAAATATTTTGGGCTTCCCATTTAATTGACTGGAGCTGGTGTCACTATTTTTTGTATGAGATGTGAGGGGGAGTCTGTACCTTTCTCTTGAAGGAGAAGGGTATCTTAGACTCCACGTGTCTCAATATTAGACTAGACTCTCCCTTATATATTTAATTTATCAATAATTTACGTTACATTGGCAGAGTTGTGACTACAATTTTTTTCATATTTCGATTCCGATTTTCGGAGCTTTTTTGTTTATTTGTTATTTGTTCATTCGTTAGTGCAAGCAAAATTATGTTATAGGTTGTCACAATATTTTTTTTACCGATTTTTAACAAACAAAAATCTGTAGCTAAAAACATAACAGTAACATTTAGATACTTATTCTTAACTTACAGGTCCTTAAAAAACGAAAAGAGTTAAAACTCATCCTAATGAGTGCTACAATCGACGCTGAGAGACTTTCAGAATACTTCGACAACTGCCCGATGATGCACATAGAAGGTACTTAAAGAGACCTATTATTTAAAAAAAATATCATACATTTTCATTGGTAAAAAAATATTGGTCTTCTAATGAAAAATCAGAATATACAAACGTCTTCAAAAGCTTACAGTGGATGTTGCGTCTTACAACACATCCAATTTACTTATTACAATAAAAACGCATAAGCTGAATTTTCTATGTCTTCGAATCGACAACTTATGTTATCAGTTATACCGGGTGTAAGGGACAGCGTACCGAAAACTGAAAGGGGTTGCTCAGTCAACGATACTATCACCAGGTTTTTTTTTTCAGGAAATGAGAAAAAAATTGCTTTTCCATACAAATTGACTGATCGAACTGGTCATTTTGTATGAAAAGGCAATTATTTTTTTCATTTTCTGAAAGAAATTCCCGGTGGTAGTTGTTTCACCGGGTCAACTTTCACCAAAAAAAAAACTATTACGATATTAAAGAAATTGTCTTTCACTATCATTTCCTGAATGAATTGACATTGCAGGCTGAATCACCTGATTGTCCGAAAAGAAAAAGGATTCCGTGCTTCGGAGGGCACGTTAAGCCGTCGGTCCCGGTCGCTGTCTTTGATAGTGGTCGTTACTGAAACCATGTCAGAGGCCTATAGCTGTGCTGCTAGGCGGTTTGATATTTTATCTTCATAAAACGTAACTCCAGACTGGACTGAATTTTGATTATAATCACCACAGGTTTGGCATATCCAGTGAAAGACATTTACTTGGAGGACATTCTTCTAATGACAAATTACAAGCTGAAACCGAAGCAGGAGCCACGCAATTTCCACATGCGCGGGCGCCGGGGCAGGGAAATGAGGGCCAACATCATGCAGCAAGAGATCCAGTATCGTGCTGAAATCGGTAATAAAATATCGTATATCATACAAACAATATAAAAAATAGATATTATAAAAAATAGTCTTCTATGCTGGACTGGGAGCGATAGAAAAACATAGAATGTGCCACCTGCATCTCCTCCCGGGCATGGTGTATAAGCTAAGGGATTCGAGGGTTTCAGTATATTGCAATTTAGGCGATGGGCTGACAACCTGTCACTACAACAGAATACAGATCTATCTTAAACAACCCTCAAAACTGGTCAGACGTGGCGGAACGACCAGTAGACTGCAAATTACTCTATTAGGCGTGTCCGACACGCTCTTGGCCGGTTTTTAAATGAATGAAAAAGTGTCGGCAGGAAAACTTAATATTGCTTATTCAATCAATTCCATACTCCATAGATGTCGCTGATAGTAATTAGAACGCGCTAACGTTTGGTTCACGTGATTAGTATATATCTACGAGAAGCTTTCGATATATTGTACTTTCTCCTCAAGCAACCGCGCACCCCGCCGGCGGGGTCGACGGGTAGTCCCTTCATCATTTGGCCCCTACTTTGGGAGGTACCGTCCCCGGGACAACGCCCTAAGCCGAGGTTCGAGCCCTAGCGGGCGCCCTTAGGCAGTTGTCATTTGCAATATAGGGTGTAGATTGCGTGTAGCAACTCCCCGCCTTTAGTCCGGTCATGCATTAAATGCACTCAGTCGCATAGTGCAAATACTTCTCACTGAGTGATTATGTTTTCATTTTTTCTTCATGTTATAATTTTTGAAATTTGTCGTGAATTCCAGCCAGCGACAAGTAGTTCTGTGTGCTTGCACCGCAGTTTAATAAGCCGCGGGTTAATTAATGAGTTTATCCGTGGGAATAACATTATTTTTTTTGCCTCAAGATGCTGCTAGTCTTTTGTAAATGCGTGCACCATTTGCGACGGGGTCTTCCTATACAAAAATACTAATGGTATTTTTTGTGTAAGTGGTTGCGCCATTTATCTAATTTCAATTTGCCGCTCAATTACGTCATAGACAATGATTTCACCAATTTGATAATGTTCCATTGACACGATCTCTCTTCCTGTTTATCCCACTTCCTGTTGACATTCCGTTCTATTGACTCAATCCTACTTCCTGCTGCTATCCCTTTCCTGCACACATTTCTTCGTATGCGCGAATGAGAAGAAAACAATTTCGCTGCTGGCAACACCGCTACACCGGAACAGAAGAAAATACGAACTTCCTGTCTGCCTCTTCGAAGTCAAGTTGAAAACGTGCACGTCCCGTCCCACGTAAAAATACAAAAACTAAGAAAGAACCTACGCTCGCGAGTGTTTTTCATGTGGATTACCAAAATCCAGAACCATTGTGACAGTGCAGTGCATTACTTATGGATTTACTTACGCTGGCTCAGATAGCCGCGTATAACACCACTTCAACAAAAATCTGGCTCCGCTCCGACTACTAGTAAGTGCATTTTCCCTTTTGCCCTCCCTTCTCTTGCAAGCTGCCTCTTATCTCATCAATATTCCCTTTTCCAACGCAGTTTGTGATCCTATCTCGTGTCAAATAAGAATAGTACAATTTCCCATAAATAATAATAATACAGTCCACCACGTTTTTCTTCTAACGCGCCACCATTAAATGGTCCTAACGAACCGGATATTTTTAAATCCTATTGAATCGAATCATTTCTCTGCCGTTTTGTCTCCTTCGACGGGTTACCTTCAATAGAAATATTTGCAATCCACGTTGCAAATTAGATTTTGACATTTGGCCCCGCGCCATAGGTATAAAAGTCGTTCGATAACCATAGTTTTATTCATTCGTTTAGACATTCGCAACCTAATTAATATCTAGTTTCGATAGTTGTTTGTTACCCACACTAGGTGTTAAGTAGGTATCCTTCTTTGTATTGAATAACCACCAAACTTGGTCGCATCATATTCTAAAATACCTACGTAGTTTTATCGTATCTGACCCCGAGTTAGATATTTTAGACTACTTGCGTACATAAATAGCTACCTATCCTTGTTTTGTCGCGTCATAATAGGTACCCGCGTAAACCTTCACCCTGTGATAAGTACCTATTTGACATTTCTCGTTGTAATAATAGTAACATAACCTCGTCGCGTCACATCCAAATACCAAATTTATTGGTAGTAGGTATTAGTACTACCTCGCAATACGTGGATACTTAGTACCTACGATAATTGAGTATTCTATTTTAGTATACAAACACAAAATAGGTACTTTTGTCACATAACTATCTTTATTAGTTTACATTGCTTGGTGTATTACAAACCTTTGTTATAATTTAGACTCAAATTGTTATTTTGATATCATACCTACATTATATACTTATTTGATAGGTTAGGCAGGATAAATGCATAACATGGTAGGTAGGTGTTTTCTGGTTCTCGTTGTACAAGACAACATGCACAATATTAATTGATATTTGCACACCTACTAGTACTTCACTTGTGACTAACTAGTACCTACACTACTTGTGCACTCTGTTCTCTTTTGTTTACCAGTAAGCACCTAGGTGGATTCATGTGTTCAACATGGCAGAGTTTCAATTTAAATTGCTGAAAGCCAAACGGGAAAGGTTGTTTTCTCGTATGGAGCTTATTTTCAATAAGTCTCAGAACCTCTCCGATGAAAGTGCCAAAAATTGTTTCCTGTCTTTAGCAGAAGACCTAAGTATTATGCGCTCAGAATATGAAATCTTATTAGATAAGATTAACTTATTGGAGCTAGAATTAAATCCTGAATTTGTAGTGAACTATGACGAATTATCAACCTTCGACGAAATGTACTGTCGAGCAAAGCGAGCGGCTCGCGTCGCCGACTTACCACCGCCTCCGCCACAGTTGCCTACTGAGGCAGCGGACATGAAACTTAGCTGCCAACTCAATCGCGATAGACCCAGGTTACCAGCGCTTCAGATACCAGAGTTTGATGGTGATATTAAAAACTGGCCGCTGTTTTTTAATACCTTTGAAAATACTATCCACAAAAATGATAATTTAACCAGTCATGAAAAATTACATTACCTCATAAACAAGCTCACCGGAAAAGCCAAAACTGTTTATGCTGGTATTACACTCTGTGCTGAAAACTACCTTTTGATTTTGAACGCTCTTAAGGATAAATATGAGGACAAGCGCTTAGTTACAAGTGCATACTTGGATCAAATCTTTGGTTTAAAAAACATTCCAACCGGCAACGAGCAGAACTTAGAAAAGTTTCTTGACATTTTTGCATCATCTGTTCGGGCCATTAAGAACCTAAAGTTCGATGACCTTGGTGATTTCTTGTTCTTGTATGTGGGGTTAAAGAAGCTAGATGCGGAAACCGTTCGTTTGTTTGAAATGGATCGTCGTCGTGGTAATGAGATCCCTACATTCTCCGAGTTGGAAAGTTTTGTCCGCAACCAAATTAAAATCTTGCAACGTACTTCATCTAAGCAAGAGTCTACGATAAACGCTAGGAGAACAATTTATGATCGTGACCGACGGGTAGATACGACATCGAAGGTGGTCACACATACCTACGTGAATACCGCACCAACATCGGACGCTCACCCCCCTTTGAAAGATAACTGCTCATTGTGTAAATCTCAACACGACCGCATTTATAAATGCCCGAGTTTCTTAAATCTCACTCCTGATGAACGCTACAATATTGTGCGGTCTAATAATTTATGCATAAATTGCTTAAGTGAAGGTCATCGCGTGAATCTTTGCAGGTCCAATTCCAGCTGTCGCAAATGCCAATCAAAGCATCACACGTTGCTTCACTTTGAAAATAGCAACTCTACATCCAATTTAGGTACTAATTCATTAGCCCATGCTAATAATTCGCTATTAGTTAACTCGACATTCGAAATGGCACCACCAGCGCAGCCTGCCGCACCGACAGTCGATAGTACGGCCAGCGACCAAATACAGGACGTTTCACTTTGTTCTTTGTCTCCCTCTCGCATGCCCATTACGGTTGTACTCGAAACAGCACGCGTTATCGTTATTGATGCGTTTGGCAAGCAACACGTTCTCCGTGCTCTTTTAGATAACGCGTCGCAGAATAACTTTGTAACTCGAGAAACATTGACACGTTTGAATTTGATAAATGATAGCACGTCTCACGTAGTGAAGGGCATTGGAGGTGCCAGAAAAGCCACTCAAGGATCTGTAGAAATTAAATTTCACTCTCGTTTTGACTTGAACATTTGTTTCAATATGGAAGCGCTAGTCGTAGATCAAGTAACCGACTGCATGCCTACTGTCGAAGTAGATACGACGCATTTTGAGAACTTCCGTAACTTGCCTTTGGCCGATGAAGATTATGCTGTCCCAGGAGACATTGATATGTTAATAGGTGGTTCGATTTACCCACATCTTACATTACCAGGCAAGATTCAAGGAAATTCATCATCTATCGCACCATTTGCCTTAGAAACAGTTCTCGGTTATGTGATAAACGGTGACGCGCCTGCTCGTATAGAGGGCAGCACGTCTGTCTCCTTCTGTTGTACCGTCGACTCTCTGGAGTCTACCGTCCGTAAATTTTGGGAAATTGAGGAGGTCAACGTTCCCCCAATTCTTAGTCCAGATGACAAATTGTGTGAAGAAATTTACGATCGCACGACCACTCGTGACGAAAAAGGTCGTTATATCGTTGCGCTTCCTTTTAAAGGGGATGTTTGCTCTTTGGGAGATTCTCGTCAATTAGCCGAAAAACGCTTTCTTTGCCTAGAAAGAAAAATGCAAGCTTCTCCTAAACTAAAACAAGCCTACGATGACGTTATTAACAGTTATTTAGATAAAGGTTACATTTCACCCGCGCCTTGTGAGACTGAAGAGACTAAATCCTTGCCGTCGTACACTATATCACATTTTGG
This sequence comes from Scrobipalpa atriplicella, assembly GCA_029255725.1. Classification (NCBI taxonomy): domain Eukaryota; kingdom Metazoa; phylum Arthropoda; class Insecta; order Lepidoptera; family Gelechiidae; genus Scrobipalpa; species Scrobipalpa atriplicella. Next base: position 40,393 of record JARACY010001677.1, on the reverse strand, counting down.
TGTCATTAGAGAAGACAAACCTACTACACCTTTGCGTCCCGTTTTGGATGCTAGCGCGAAGTCTAGCACATCAGTTTCATTAAACGATATTTTGCATAGTGGTCCAAATTTACAGGGCAACTTATTCGACATTATAGTAAATTTTCGCTTATTTGCTGTCGCGCTTTCAGCTGACATACGTCAAATGTTTCTTTGTATTGGCATTCGCGAGTGCGATCGAAGATTTCAACGAATTTTGTATCGCTTTAATCCGCAAGAAACTCTAAAAGTTTACGAGTTTAATTGTGTTTGTTTTGGACTTACGTCATCTCCGTTTCACGCTCTTAGAACGGTGAAGCAACTTGTCTCTGATGAAGGAGACAATTACCCGAAGGCGAAGAAAACAATGGAAAACGGGTTGTACATGGATGACTTCGTTTACTCACTACCTAACGAAAGTGAAGGTATCGCAGCTGCCACCGAATTAATTGGACTAATGAAGACTGGGCAGTTCGATCTCGTAAAGTGGTCTAGTAATTCACAGAATGTTTTAAATTCGATTCCACCCTCGCACCGCTTGTCGAACGTCAAAGAATTCGACGACAATGATTCGCATAAAATTTTAGGCTTGTGCTGGTCGCCCGCATCGGACACGTTTAGTCTCAAAATTCGCTCTTCTCCTGCAACTTGTACAAAACGCACCATATTGTCGTGTGTAGCACGCATATGGGATGTCATGGGATTTGTGGCACCTGTAGTCTTATATGCAAAATTGCTTATAAAAGAGCTATGGTTATGCCAATGTGATTGGGACGACGCTCCTCCTGAAAACATTATTCGTTTGTGGACTAGATTTAGAGAAGAACTCCCAATGCTTGAACAAATAAAAATTCCTCGTCACGTTGGTATCACCTCTGATAGTATCGTCACTTTGGTTGGTTTCGCAGACGCCAGCGAGAAGGCGTACGGAGGTGTTGTATACTTTCACGTTCAAAACGCCGAAGGTATTTCAGTTAGCCTCATTAGCGCAAAATCGAAGGTTTCTCCCCGCAAGGTAGTGTCGCTCGCGCGTCTTGAACTTTGCGCCTTACTCGTATTAGCACAACTTGTTAGTGCGATCGTCAAGGCTTGTCAGCATCGCATTCACATTGGTAGAATCTTTGCGTTTTCGGATTCAACGGTAGCCTTATGCTGGGCTCATTCTTCTCCCCATCGCTGGGACACATTCGTGGCCAATAGAGTAGCAAAAATACAATCCGAATTACCAAATGGAAATCTATATCATGTCTCTGGTACTGATAACCCAGCAGATTGTCTTTCTCGTGGGCTTACTCCCGCCCAAATAATAAACCATCCATTATGGTATCATGGTCCGTATTGGATACATGCTTCGCCTAACGAATGGCCAGTTAGCCCCTTTGATCCTGTCTTTGTAACCGATCCACCAGAGGAAAAGAAACACACTTTAGTTTCTGTAATACCTCCTGAAGAACCGATCTTGCTATTGCTAGCTAACCGACTTTCTTCTTGGTCAAAGCTGTTACGATGCGTTGTCTATATGTATCGTTTTTTGAGAATCCTACCTATGCGCGAACATATAATCGCCACTGATTTAGAGAAAGCTGAGATAGTAGTCCTTCGACAGCTTCAAAGGCATTATTTTGCCTCAGAATTTAGAAATCTAGAATCAAACAAGCCGTGTAGTCGCGCCCTTCAATGCTTAAAGCCATTTATACACAATGGGCTTATTTTAGTCGGAGGTCGTTTGAGTCAAGCTGATTTGTCATTCGAACAGAAGCATCCGGTGATTCTCCCGCGGAAACACCATATTCTCAATCTTTTAGTAGATTATCATCATAAAATAAATTGTCATGCCGGTCCAGATTTGTTGATGTCGATTCTGCGGCAGAAATACTGGATCCTTTCTGCGCGAAACTTGATCCGCACTAGAGTGCATCAGTGCTTACCTTGTTTCAGGCTTCGCCCGAAACCTACAGCACCCGAGATGGCTGACCACCGTTCTTGTAGGGTGATACAAACCGCAAAAGCCTTCGTAAATACTGGCACAGATTATCTAGGTCCCTTCAAGGTCACAATGACTCGTGGTAGGGGTAATCGGTCTTCTAAAGCGTATGTTTGTTTGTTTGTTTGCATGACTACTCGCGCGATACATACGGAATTAGTAGGAAGCTTGAGCACACCAAGTTTCATGGCGGCATTTAAGCGATTTCTGTCTCGGAGAGGGCCAGTAAGTCGAATGTATTCCGATAATGGTACAAACTATATCGGAGCTAGACGCAATATTTCGGAACTGCATGCTTTCTTGCGTTCCAAACATTTTAAAGACGAATTCGCGCATGAATTGGCTGAAAATCGCATTGAATGGAACTTTAATACTCCGACAGCTAGTCACTTTGGTGGTAATTGGGAGGCTAATGTTAAGAGCCTCAAAACGCATCTATATCGCGTCATAGGCGAACAAATTCTTTCATATGAAGAATTAAACACAGTGCTCACTCAAGTGGAGGCCGTGATGAATACACGACCACTTTGCAGAACTCTTTCTATTGATCCTTCTGAACCCCTCGCGCTAACTCCCGCACATTTCTTAAATGTTACTCCTCTGAAGTACTTACCCGCCGTCGACGTTGATGAAGAACGTCTTCATCTTCTTTCTCGCCATGCCCTGTTAGACAAGCTAGTTCAATCGTTCTGGAAACGTTGGAGAACAGAGTACTTACACACTTTGCAGTCGCGTCAAAAGTGGAACACGCCGTCTAACCCCATAGTTGTTGGCACTGTCGTGATTCTTATAACAGACAATGCACCGCCTCTGCATTGGCCGCTCGGGGTAGTTGAAGAAGTGTTTCCAGGCTCAAATGGAGTCACTAGGATAGTTCGTATTAGAACGAAGACCGGAACGTACCTGCGTCCAGTTATACGTCTCTGTCCTCTTCCTAATCAGCATTAAGAATCATTTACTATTATTAGGTTTAATTTAGCTTAGGTTAACGTTAGTTTAGGTCAACTTTAAAGTTTAGCTTTATCTTTGAAGGTAACCCTTCAAGCCCGGGGGGAAATGGTTGCGCCATTTATCTAATTTCAATTTGCCGCTCAATTACGTCATAGACAATGATTTCACCAATTTGATAATGTTCCATTGACACGATCTCTCTTCCTGTTTATCCCACTTCCTGTTGACATTCCGTTCTATTGACTCAATCCTACTTCCTGCTGCTATCCCTTTCCTGCACACATTTCTTCGTATGCGCGAATGAGAAGAAAACAATTTCGCTGCTGGCAACACCGCTACACCGGAACAGAAGAAAATACGAACTTCCTGTCTGCCTCTTCGAAGTCTAGTTGAAAACGTGCACGTCCCGTCCCACGTAAAAATACAAAAACTAAGAAAGAACCTACGCTCGCGAGTGTTTTTCATGTGGATTACCAAAATCCAGAACCATTGTGACAGTGCAGTGCATTACTTATGGATTTACTTACGCTGGCTCAGATAGCCGCGTATAACACCACTTCAACAAAAATCTGGCTCCGCTCCGACTACTAGTAAGTGCATTTTCCCTTTTGCCCTCCCTTCTCTTGCAAGCTGCCTCTTATCTCATCAATATTCCCTTTTCCAACGCAGTTTGTGATCCTATCTCGTGTCAAATAAGAATAGTACAATTTCCCATAAATAATAATAATACAGTCCACCACGTTTTTCTTCTAACGCGCCACCAGTAAGTATAAGAAAATTGTATTTCCAGATAGCTGGTTGACCGACCTTTGCAAGAGAGAGCCAGCGTACAATCGTCTCCGTCATACTCTAGCAGACGCGAGAATCGAAGAACTAAACATCGAACTATTAGTTGAACTCGTCCGTCACATATGCAACGGTCCCCAAGGAGCTGTCCTAGTCTTTCTACCAGGAATAGGGGACATCACAAAAACGATTAAAATGATGGAAGACTCGGGAAGTTTTCCTAAAGGATACTTTCACATATATCCGTTACATTCAAAACTCACAACTATAGACCAGCACCAGATATTTAAAAGGCCACCAAATGGTGTTCGGAAGATCATTATCGCAACGAATATAGCTGAGACGTCAATCACGATTGATGACATTGTGTATGTGATTGATTGTGCCAAGTTAAAGATCAGCGGACTAAATGTGGAAGATAACGTTTGCACTTTGAAGACGGAATGGGTATCGCAGGCCAACTTGCGGCAAAGGTAAACTTCAGTTCTACTAGAACATTTTACTGTTATTCTGCTGGATTTAGACAATAATAGCTTCATTTAAAACAAATATATTGATTTATTTATTCTAAAATGTATTGTTTCTAGCTCTATAATAAATGGAGTAAAGGACAATTTCCCGCAAATTAATAGAGATTGCTCAGTCAAAAAGAATGATTTTCCCATACAAACTGTCTGCTAGTAATTTTGAATGGAAAGGAAGTGACCATCTTCTTTGATTTCCTGAAAAAAAATCTGTCCCTTACGCCCTGTATGCATAGTTATAGTTCGGTGTAATCTCGAAGTATTCGTTTCTAACTTTTTTATCCCTTATTTTATTCTCAAAGCTCTTTCACAGGCGAGGCCGAGCGGGTCGTTGCCAACCAGGCATCTGCTACCACCTACTAACTTCTTTTCGCGCTGCCAAGCTAGAAGAACGCTTATTACCAGAGCTGCAGAGGAGCGATTTGCTTGAACCTGTGCTCACGATCAAGCGACTGAGGCTGGGCTTAGCGGCCGACGCGATGACCTTGGTGCCGTCGCCGCCCGCGCACTCCACTGTCCACTGGGCGGTTAAGCATCTGCAGCAGTAAGTACTTCTACCATACTTCTTGTTTCTTTTTATGGTAAAGTGTATGGAGATTTTCTATAACTACTAAAATAAAAATTAAAGGTTAACTACATACCTAACTACAACTCACGAAAGTTGAATCAATACGTAACGCGAGCGAAGCAAGCCCTACATCTCACGAAAGTTGAATCAATGCGTTGCTTTAGGATAATAAAAATGTGTAACTTTCTCTCCTGCAGATGTGGCGCCCTCAACGCGAAAGAAACACTTACGCCCCTAGGCTGGCACATGGCGCGGTTACCTGTGCATCCTTCTGCCGGAAAACTGTTATTGCTTGGAGCCCTTTTCGGCGTTCTGGATAGAGCCGCCAGTGTCGCCGCGGTGTGGGGGTTCAAGGACCCCTTCCAACTTGTTATTGGTAAGGACTTTCGACCTTTTATCTACTAGGTATAAGGCAAATAAAACTTGATCGCTGTGAAAATCTATAGAGCTTATATGAGCATTCTGTGTTACGTTGCTCTACAGCACATCTCATAATCTCAAATTACTTTACTTGTTAATAATATTGCATCGGCCGTTTTATCAGTTATTTTTTTCTATGTTACAAGAACATTCTGTGTTAACTTGCAGACTTTTCAACCCCATCAAAATAACAATTAATTAATTAATGAATATATTCAGGCAAAGAACGCGAAGTAGACGATGCCAAACGCAGGTTCACATTAGGCGAACCTAGCGACCACATAGCCATATCAGAAGCCGTCATCCAATGGGAGAAAAGGCCTCGACATTCCAGATACCACTTCGCATACAACAACTTCCTATCAAACAACACTCTAGAACTATTGTCCGATATGAAGAAACAGTTAGGGGATAGTTTGAGGCAAATGGGCTTCCTGCCTTCGGGCGACGTGAGGGCGAAATGGGAGAACCGGAATGCAAATAACTTGAGCCTGTTCAAAGCTGTTGTGGCGGCGTCGTTGTATCCGAAGATTGCTACTGTCAGGTAATTTATTACATTATAACTGTTTGGGATTGATTAGGTTATTGAACAGTTATAATGTGTACAAAGCGTGAAAGTCTTAAACAATTAATTTATTACACTTGTTATTCTCATTCTTAATTGTGTTATAAACATGCTCATATTGCTCATGCCCAATACTTCCCACTAGCTTATTTTCGAGCTTCAGATTGTACCTACTGTAGTTTGTATTATTAAATTGGCCAAAAGCGTGTCGGACACGCCCATATGTAGGGTTCCGTAGGCTTATATGCTTACTTATAACAACATAATTATCTTCAAAATTTGATTTCAAGCTTATATGAAAGCTATAAGGATCATTTCACCTTTACAGATTATGTATTTTATGTTGAAACTGTTTTTCCTAAATATTTCGCAAACTATAAATGCTACACTTTTTGGTATAGTTTTCATTGCAACTACAATTAAAGAGCTATATTCCATATTTTTTTCATAATTTTTGCATTTATATTTTTGAAGATATGACTGGTTGTCACAAATACTGCAACTTCATCTCGAGACAGAAATTTTTAGATGTTTTACATTCTGCCTATCTCGTAAGTCATATAGGCGTGACTTTATATGGATGTACCTCTTATTTCTGACAACTTATTTGCCTAACTAAGCTTACCTACAAAGGTTCTAGCAAGCTATATATCCACAGATGGACAAATCTGAAGAACAGAGGCAGAAAACCGCCACGGATCAAAGTAGCGCTACCGGAATTCGGAGAGAACGGTCGACGCCGGCCCGTCACCGTGCACCCCAGCAGTGTCATGGTCACCAACAACAAACCTGGCACACAGGTATGGTATAAAAGAAGGTGTGGAAAAAAAGCAATGCCAATTAAGTATGATATCCCCCATCCCCTCCCCCCCGTCCCTTACTTCCCTCCCTATCCTCACTTCACTCCCGTCTCTCACTTCCCTCCCGTTCCTCACTTCACTCCTGTTCCTCACTTCACTCCCGTTCCTCACTTCCCTCCAGACCCCCACTTTTCTCTTGTCCTTTATTTCCCTCCCGGATTTCCCTTCCTTCCCGTTCCACCCTTCCCTCCCATTCCCCCCTTCCCTCCCGGCCCTAACTTCTCGGCCCTCCCGACCCTCGTCTCTCCGTACCCTCCCGGCCCTCCCTTCCCTCCCGGCATTAAAATCTTCTGTACTTACACATCTGTCTTGATATATTTTTATAATTTGATTTGAAAGGAGCTGACGGTGTGCGACAACCCTGGCGCCAACTGGCTGGTGTACTGGATGCTGCAGAAGTCCTCGGACCTGTTCCTCATCGATGTCACGCTGGTGTACACTCTGCCGCTGCTGTTCTTCGGAGAGCTCACTGTCAAAGGTAAGATATTTTGAAGTGGGAAAAGTAGAATGCAATTACTACTTCACGAATTAGGGGTCCTAAATTTAAGCGCCTGATGTCGCGCCCTGAATCTGAATTTGGGCTCAGGACGGCGCGCCCTGAATTTGGGCTCAGGACGGCGCGCCCTGAATTTTGGCTCAGGACGGCGCGCCCTGAATTTGGGCTCAGGACGGCGCGCCCTGAATTTTGGCTCAGGACGGCGCGCCCCTGAATTTGGGCTCAGGACGGCGCGCCCTTAGCCTGAATTTGGGCTCAGGACGGCGCGCCCTGAATTTGGGTTTGGTTGGTTTATAACCACCATGGTTAACCACCGTTTGTCAGTTCAGTAACTGCCATCTAACAAAAGCCTTCCTTCCAGTGCAAGAAGACGCAAAAGAAGACGACGACGAGTGTCTGATGGCGATCTCCTCCATCAACGTGCGCTGCGCCAAGTCCACTGCGCGCACGCTGTTCGAGCTGCGCGCGCTGCTGGACCAAGTGCTCGCCAGCAGAGTGATGGCGGCTAGCAGGGACCCCGCGCACTGTGACTTCCAGGAGTGTGTGTTGAAGTAAGAGCAAGTGAACCTGTCAGGCACCGATTCGGCACGTTTGGTTTAGTTGCCAGCTAAAATAAAAATATCAAAAAATACAATACCAAAACTCTTTAAACTATACTCTTTTTTTTATTCAATTGTTTATTGAGGCTTCAGTCATCTAGTGACTATGCTAGCCTTGATGTAACAAAAGACGTGTTTATTTTCAGTGCCGTGATAGAACTCATAACAGCAGAAGACGAGAGGGCAGAGTACTTCGGTGACGACGACGACGATTCATCCGATACCTCCGAATTGGAATAGAACATTTCATTCTGTAGTATGTTCTGTAGATATTCTATCAACGGTCTTATTATGACGTCATCATGCAGCTATACAAATAAACTCGGGCGTGTGTGAAGTTAATAAAATAATTTATAAGTGTGTATAGAAGGAAAGAGGCAAACAGAATAATTATGCATTTTGAAGACCAAAGCAAACTCCTTCGTTTAATCCGTGAAAAAGAAATGTGTGATTAAAAATCATAAAATCAACTTCAAAAGTTGAATCACATATTATATGATGTGAATCAAGTATTGTTTTCGACCACCTTTTGGTGGAACTATAAAATGAAAAGAAATAAATGTGATTTTGACCAATTTTCGTCGTTTTTTTTTCATACGGCCTGGCAACCCTATAATGACATTTTCGTCTGATAACAGATAACACTTTGCTTGCTTTGCTGTTATTTTATCACTTGTTTACTGTATTATAAGAATATTTGATTATTTTTAATATTCTTAGAAACATGTTATCCACAATTCAGGTAAATCTATTTATATTATGTATTTTGTTTTAATATTGAGGTTATAAAACTTGTTTATATTAGAGTTAGTTTTAACTATGTACCTACTTAAACATTTTTGAATAACTTTCTTATGATTTTCAGAAAAAATGTGTACGACCATTATTAGCCCTTAGTCGCAGCACACATAGTCAATTTATTAATATTAAAGAAAAAAATGGGACCAGAGAAATTACCTTATGCCATGAGAAAACTAAGTATAAATTCTTCATTTAGTTGGTCATGTATTATTTTATTACTCCGTGTTTTAAACATTTTGTAAATAAATCTGATTGCTGTTGATTTATCCAATCAAACAATCACTTACCTACCTACTTCTTGTCCAGATATCATAATTTAGCATTTGTTTTAATTATATTTATAGAAATTCTTTATCACTGGATATGATGAGCCACCTTACAGATGCAATCAATAGAAATAAAGATGATATATCTCTGAGGGCAATAGTGCTAGCTGCTAAAGGCAATGTATTTTCTGCTGGCCATAATTTGAAGGAATTAGTAAGTAGAAACTATATGTTATTCAAGTTTGTACTTACCTACAATTTATTTTTTTACGTTATTCACACAGTTTCTTAATTTACAGCAAGCAAGTACAGGAATAGATCATCACAAATTAATATTTAACAAAGCAACTGAATTAATGAAGTCTATTGTTCACAGTCCAGTGCCAGTTGTTGCAAAGGTAACACACACACCATACATCACCTTTCATGGTTTTCAACAGTATTAATGAATACTAATTTACATTAAATATTACCTACTATTTGTTCCTCTATGTTCAAAAACAAAAGACAGTTAGAATACTGACCGACAATTTAACAGAGAGTGTTCAAATGAAATAATTATTATTATATGATTATGAAAAAAATAAAAATAGACGATAGTTACAAACACAAACCAAAAGTTATTTATAATTTTTAGAGTTTTAAAAGAAGTAATTTATAATTTTAGGTGAATGGCTTTGCAACTGCTGCTGGATGTCAATTAGTGGCTACTTGCGACATGATCGTATGCTCTGAAACTAGCAAGTTCTCCACTCCTGGGTAAACAGCTTGTAACAGTTTCTAAATAACTTTATCTACGCAGGGGGTCCCGGGTTCGATTCCCAGTCGTGCAGACATTTGAATGATGAATTTAAATGTCTTGTTTCTAAGTCTGAGTGTTCTTTGTGGTTGTTTCTGTACATGTCCTGTCCATGGCAGCCCGCTACAGGGAATCCTAGTGGGGTTATGAGTGTGATCGTGTTTTTTTTTTATATACAGGGCTAACTTTGGAATCTTCTGTTCGACGCCCGGTATAGCCGTTGGAAGATCTGTGCCCAAATCCAGAGCCATGTATATGCTGCTCACAGGTATAACTGCAATCCTTCGTACTCAGTAGTTCCCTCAAAGGGACCAAAGGAACTAGTGATACTTTTTCGTATCACTAGTTTCTTTGAAGGAACAACAGGTCTTTTCAGACTTTCTCATAAATACGATTTTTAAAAGAAATGCTTTTTTTTTTTAAGGCGAACCAATAACAGCACAAGAAGCTTACGAAAGCGGTCTCGTCACAAAAGTCGTACCAGCCGATCAACTGGATGAAGAAGTCAACAAAATTATCGACAAGATCAAACTAAAAAGCCGCAGCGTCATCTCACTAGGAAAACAGTTCTTCTATAAACAAATAGATCTGAGCTTATTGGAAGCCTATAAGTTAGGAGAGAATATTATGGTTGAAAATATCAACGCTGATGATGGCCAGGAAGGAATAAGGAGCTTCGTTGAAAAAAGGAAAGCTGAGTGGAGTCACAAGTAGATTACAGAATTGTATCATTATTTTCTCTTTTATACTCCGAGATTCCAACATTTATTATTGAACAGGGTTCATGTGAAAAATAAAATACCCTTTATTTACACCTAACTTTTATTTGCCACTATAATAATAACTTGACGCATCTCCAAAGCATGAAATACAAGATCAAAGCGAGGACATCACATGCAACATTATTACATATTTTTTTGGCCAATACACTATGTACATTAGAGCAATATACCATTCACACAACAGTTAATTAGTTTTATCTTTAGGGAAAAGAACTTAACAATTTAATTGAATTTCATTGTTTGTGGTATATCAAAGTATGCTCATGTAACAGCTGACAAAAATAACCATGGCATAAATGATCCTTCACTTTTGTTTAAATGTTAATCACATAGAAACGTTTTTTAAAACAAAGACTGCATTGTGCAATTAAATTTCCTCATACCTTGGATTTCACAAGAACAGAATGCGTTTTATGTTAACTTAAGCCTAAATAAATTTCGAACATTTAATGATAAATACATCTAGCTAGCGACATAGCAGTGGAATAATTTCGTTTATGTATATTAATGGGTTTGGTATCCAATGGTTACTTATTGTCCCTAAATGTATTGATCTAGAAAGCATACAATTTTATAACAAGTTTATTAGAAATGTGTCTAAAAGTACAAAAAGGTGTGAGATCGAACTTATTTCTCCCACTAAAGGTATAGGCACATGACAAATAACTTGTAGGTAATTTTAAACCCTAAAATCACTGAAAACAATAATTTGAATCATACCTACTTAAATACGGAACATTAACAAAATATTTTATTATATAGATATAATTTAATACGTAATTAAAATGTGCTAATAAACATTATATTATAAATGTGTGAAAGTACACAAATTAATAATAATAAAACTGAACCCTTATTTTGTAATCTGATTGCAAGCTATTGTCCTATTGTTATTAATTTGATTTAAGACAATAGTTACTTACTATACTGAAAGACAAATAAAAATGCTTATCACACTGATAAGAATTGTTATTAAATTAATATTAAAAATACATTGGACATTCTGAATAACTAGTTCTGAATAATTTTATAATAACAAGTAAATTTCAAAGGTAGAACTGCTTCAAAACTTATTACTTCTGTGGATATTAATTAATTACAATAAGACAATCTGGCCCATCATTAAAATTAATATTATTTTGGGGCAAATAGTTATGCTAATCGTTTTTGAACATAACCAAATTTTGAAGCAGATCTACATCAAATATTACATAAAAATGTCCATAGTTTTTTGAATAGATTGAACATTCACAGTACAGGGAAGTTTCAGTCATTTTGGGAATGTACCTAATTGTTTTGCTCCCACTGACTGGCGGTATTGCTCTGTTTCACTTCTTCGCCAGTTCGTTCGACAACCAGTCTAGGCCTTCGTAAAGCCCTTGCCCTTGTGTTGCACATGTAGCTTGGATGTACCACTGAAAGAAAAAAAAAAAACATTTGGATATACAATTCTACTTTCAAATAAATTAGAAGTGTAGTTAATAAAATTTTATTAAATTATAGTCACATTTGCCTTACATTCATTGCCCTGCACTAATTACACAAACAGATAAATAAATATGGAACATGTTAATAAGATAATGATTATCCTTTGTTCTCTTGTTGGAAACTTCTACAAAGAGTCAAAAGTTGATCTATGAAGTACTCTATATAAAAATAAAGTAACAATGATACTTACGCGGCGATTTCTCAGGTTGTTCAAGTTTAGTGCATTAGTTAGTTCTGCAGCAGTCATAGCGTTGGGCATGTCCTGTTTGTTGGCGAATACTAAGATAACTGCGTCTCTCAGTTCATCTTCTTTTAACTGTAAACAAAGAAACAATTTTACAATCATTATTTACACATTCTGCATTATGTTCAAAAGTTTATAAATCAGCTGTGCATGATATTTGCTAGAAGAACCTTTATTCTTGAAATGTCTTGAGGTAATACTATAGTTCTTGTGATTGCACTCAGATTGCAGGATTAATTTCTACTGATGAGATGAGTCATATTTGACCCACATCACAAGGAAGATCCTCATGTATGTAAGACATTCAACAGAAATATTGTACAAGTTTTACAAAACAATAAAAAACTATACGGAATATAGAATATTAACGTACCATGTTAGCGAGTTCATTCTCTGCCTCTGCCACTCTTTTCCTATCACTAGAGTCCACTACGAAGATCAGTCCTTGTGTATTCTGGTAGTAGTGACGCCACAGGGGCCTGATCTTGTCCTGGCCGCCGACGTCCCACACAGTGAAGCTGATGTTTTTGTACTCGACAGTCTCCACGTTGAAGCCAATCGTCGGAATCGTGGTCACAATCTCACCCAACTTTAGCTTGTAAAGTATAGTAGTTTTTCCGGCGGCGTCCAACCCCACTGCAAGAAAATCACAAAGAACAGGTAATTACGCCCCAACGATGCATAATAACGACTTAATGTAGCCAAAAGAAGCAAATTCTACGCAATCTTCGAACGATGAGCTGTCAATATATGTCACTTACCCATGAGAATACGCATTTGTTTCTTGCCGAAAAGCCGTGTAAAAACACTTGATATCGTTAGCCCCATGTTTAATTATGATAAATGTGTTTCGGATTTATCAGAAATGACACGTACGCAGCAATAAGTTAGCGTAAAACACGAAAATGTTGGAAATAAACTCCGGAACGACTGTACGTCGACGTTTTAATTTTTTTTTTTTTTTTTTTTTTTTGTTATTGGCAATCGTCAACCCAGATTTGGGGACACTTCTGCCAGTGTCGAGTGTAGAACAGAAACTATTTACAAAGAAATGTCATGGAACTGTAAGTATGTACATAAACATTTAATATATACATTATGGGAAAGACATAACATAGATGATGCATCAACAGGAAGAGGAGCTTTATGAGCGATCAAAATATTATACAATGGAAGAGACTGATATTTTAAACAAACAAATAAAATGTGATTGAGGTCTCCCTCTTCTAAACCACACTCGCAAGTAGATGAATTAAGTACTCCGATTCGGGATAAGTGCACTGGAGTGCAACAGTGCCCAAAACGCATCCGAGTAATTACAGAGGTAATCTTCTTATTGACAAAAATCTTAGAAAACCATGGCCGTGATGGAATAGATGGTTGAAGCATTTTATAAAATCTTCCCTTTGAGGGATTCGACCAATTGGAGTTCCAATCTACAAACAACGAAGACCGAGAACTTGGAAGTAGATCTTGAATATAAATTGATTTGATGTCTGCTCTACCTTGAACTGCTGCTAACTTAGCTAATTTATCTGCATTTTCGTTGCCTTGAATTCCCGAGTGACCAGGAATCCAAGCTAACGAAACCTTTAAATTTCGTTGGAAACAAATTAGCAACTTTCGTTTTATTTCGAGAGAGACCGGAGAAAAATTATTCTTATCAAACGGATTCGACAAAAGAGATTTAAGAGAGCTTTGAGAGTCAGAAAAAATTAAGGAATTTGGAAAACTTTTTTCAATTATATAATTTATACATTCTAAGATGGCTAAAGCTTCCGCAGTGTAATTAGAGACTATATATGGTAACTTGAATAATTTGAAGTAACCTGTATTTTTGTGGACGAATGCAGCACCAACATCTACACCTCTTAGAGGTGGAATAGTTTTTGATGCATCCGTATAAAAAACCTCTGCATCCGAAAAGTTTGTTTGAACAAAATCGAGAACAAGTTCATTAGCAACAACAGAATCTTTGCACACACCGATATCAAGAAAGATTTTTGGAACAAACAAAAGATCCTCAAACTGTCCATAAAACAAGGGATGACAAGAGAACCTTTTGACGGAGTCTAAAAATTCTAAAACCTTATTATAGCTTAAGTACACATGAGGGACATCTTTATGAATCCAAAAACGGTTGTTAGACTGTATATAATTTTTAATAACCTGAAGTTTAGATAAGAGTGGATGGTTTTGTAATTGAGAAGTTCTGAATATATATCTGTCAGATAAATACTGTCGCCTTAAATTTAACGGTGGATCAACACATTCTATTTGCAACGCATTTATGGGAGTCGACTTCATTGCTCCTACAACTATGCGAAGACTTTTAGATTGTATTAAATCTAACTTATGAAGGGCTCCTTTATTTGCTGGAGGCAGTAAAAAAGAACCATAATCCAAAATGCTTCGGATTAAAGCATTATAAATCAGTCTTAAAGATGATGGATGGGCCCCCCACCAAACCCCTGACAGGGCTCTTAACACATTTATTCTTTTTTCGCATTTTGAAACCAAGTAATTTATGTGAGCAACTCCATTTAATTTAGAATCAAATTTTTTACCTAAAAACATGACTTCATTTGATTTTGGGATAGAAGTATTATTTATTATAATGTTAGTATCTGGTACTGTTCTTTTCCGGGAAAATATCACAAGTGAGCACTTGTTTGGGGATAAAGTCAGATTATGACTCTCCAGCCATAACTGCAAGCTATCGAGGTCTAACTGCAAGGAACTAGCTGCCTGGTCAATATGTTTGTGGCGAGAATATACAAGAAGATCATCTGCGTACTGTAACAAACTACTATTAGAAACAGCTTTTTCTAAGTCTCTTGTGTAAATGTCGTAAAGCAGAGGGCTTAAAACTGATCCCTGCGGGACACCCTTCCACACCATTCTCGATGACGACGTTTCTATACCTGGCAATCGTATGGAAACAGTTCTACCCATGTACAAATTAAACAAAAAATTCACATATTTCAAAGGAATATTTATATCTTCTAATTTCTTTTTTAATTGTAATAAATCAACATTATCATAAGCAGAGCTCACATCTAAAAAAGCAGCCGTTACTGATTCATTGTTTGTAAAAGCAATCAAAATATCAGCGGTTAACAAGGAGTGGTTATCTGTTACGCTTTTCCCCTTCCTGAACCCATACTGGGAATCTGACAGTAAATTATTATGTTCTAAATGCCACTCTAGCTTGTTTTTAATTAGATGCTCCGTTAGTTTACTTAAAGTTGATGCCAGAGCAACTGGCCGATATGACGTTGACAAAGAAGGATCTTTATTTGGTTTCAATATGGGTATTATGAGTTGGTGTTTCCAAGCGGAAGGAATATGCCCTGTTTCAATTATCACGTTAATAATGTCAAGAAAGAATAATTTGGTTGCTTCTGATGAATTTACTAAGAATGAGTAAGGAATACCATCCTGACCTGGTGCTGAATCTGACACTTTTTTAAGAACAAAATTTAATTCTTGCAAAGTAAATTTTTCATTTAAATAACCTTCGTTAGACGAAGAATAAGTAAAGGGAATATGATTTAAACTTGGCACAAAATCTGGTGCCAGTGAACAAAAGAAAGAAGGAACCCAATCCAATGAAAAAGAAGAAACAGACGAAACCTGTCCGGACATTCTATATCGACGAACACTACTCCACACAACTGGTAGAGGAGTACTCGGCGATATAGCCGCACAAAAGCGCTTCCATCCCTTTCGTTTTTTACGGTGCAAAAGTCGTTTAGTTGCAGCTTCGTGGTTTCTAAAATGATTAAAAATATCTAAATCAACATAATCCTGGACAAGCATTTCCATATCATTTCTTTTCGTTACTGCTTCTGTGCACTCCCTATCCCACCACGGAGGAGAAGGGATTTTATCTCTGGCAACATTTTTCACTTCGAACGTTTCATCGGCTGACTTTAAAATAAGTGAGGTTAAGTTATTATAACTATCGTTTACATTGTTAACTGAAACACTTTGAGTTTGAAGACTAGATACTTCACCGTGTAACAAAGCTGAATAATCTTTCCAGATGTTGTTATTGTATTTGGGAAGTTTATATTTCTGCAACGGAGGTAGTGGTTTTACGCTACCATTAATGCATTTCGGATAGGATAAAACTATGGGATAATGGTCGCTGCTGTAGGATATATTTAAAATTTTCCATGTAATAAGAGACATAAGGTTAGGTGAACAAAAGGAGAGATCTACAAAACTGCGAGCCTGACCAGGTACTGGTCGACGAGTTGGAGAACCATCATTAAGAACGCCCAAATTAAGGTCGTCCATCACTTTCGCAAGATGAATACCAATGTGATCATCTCGGGGGGCACCCCAAGAAGAATAGTGGGCATTCATATCTCCAAGAATAACAATAGGACCTTGAAGACCTTCAATTATATTTTTTAAAATTGGAATTACTGATGTGTCTTTTTCGGATATGTACACTGACACATAAGTAACCCCTGCTACAGATGCAGCAACTATGTCTAAATGATCATTATAATACACAGGTAATTGAATTAAATTAAAAAAATAATTCTTTTTGATTAGGAGAGCTGCCCCTCCATACCCATCTCTCCTGTCAGCCCTGAGAATGCTGAAACCTGGTACCCTGTACGGGGCACCAGGTTTCAACCAAGTCTCAGAGATGGCAAGAATAGACGGTTTATATTTATTAATTAAATAAAGTAAATTCGTGTGTTTAGATTTTATGCTCTTCGGATTCCACTGTAGAAGACTGTCCATGGTTTAAGTTAAGAATTGCAATAGAAATAGAGTTAATAAGCGAAAGGGCAACGTTGTACGGTAAAGAGGAGTTAAGAACAATGTTAACCAATTGTGATAATAGCTCTTGTAGAGAACAAGACTGAGACTCAGAAGATTTTTCAGTTATAGCACATCCATTCATGGGAGTTGGTATACTGAATGAATTTATGAGACTTTTGTGAGCTTCTTGATCATAGCCTTTAGTAGGAGGAGGTCTTATTTTTGGTTTACCTATGACAGTCTTTTTCTGCCATATTTTTTTGGTTTCAGGAGGAGATAAATCATATTTTGAAGAAGGAGTACTAACAACCTCAGCAAACGAAGGTTTTGACATTGGGAAAGATTTAGAAGCCTCAAGATAAGAGGAATTATTCTCAGACATAAATTTCTTAATATTGGCCTGCCTCAAGAATTCAGGACAGATTTTATCAGTAGCCTTGTGTGCCCCTGAACAATTGACACAGTGAAATTCAACTGCATCGCAAGATCTGCCATCATGATCTGAACCACATTTCAAACATCTGGGTTGGCTACGACATTTCTCTCTTGTATGACCAAAACGGCAGCAATGGAAACACTGAATAGTTGGTAAAATGTATTTTTCAACAGGCAGTGAGGAAAAGAAAGCAAAGACTCTTGGAGGAAGACATTGACCATCGAAAGTTAATGTGACCGATTGTGTTGGAATCCACTCCACGCCTGAAGATGTAACTGATTTCCTACACATGCGTCGAGATCGAATTATAGCCCCGAAACCATCAGGAACCCTGATATTTTCCATAATGTCATCATGAGTCCAGTCCTCTGGCACCCCTTTTACTATTCCCATACGACACACATTGTATACAGGTATGGAAGCTTTATATTTCTTTTCTTTTGCCAAAGATTCATTTTTAATGAAATCATTTGCATCTTTGCCACTAGAAAAGGAAATTGATAAGCGGTTTCGACCAATTCTTTTAATGCCATTCTCAATAATGTTTTTAAGACCATTTCTATACAAAAAGTAAGAAAAGTCCAGAGGGTGAAGTGTTGCACCTTTCTTTTCAGATTGTTCAACAAATTGGATATTTACAACAAATGGACCTGGATCATTAGTTTCATAGAGGTCCCTGAAAACCCCTGACTTCGATGAAAGTGATTCATTTGACTTTTCGGGAACAGTATTTGAAGTATCCGTTGCTACATCCATTTCAGAAACGTCATTTACTTTTTGCAAGACCGTTTTATTGGGTATGTTTAATGCTGATTTTTCCACAACCACTACCTTAACACTTTTGGCGCCAAACTTTTTCTTTTTGAAGTTTGTTGATAATCGATCTTTCTCGACTTTGTTTGCAGCTGCTACAAGAAGATCAATCGGCTTATTAGGATCCAATGTTGCAGCCGGGGGAGACTCCCTCCCCAAGGAGGGGTCCATTGCCAAAGAGGCAGAAAAACTGTTTAAAAACTTACCCCTACTGAAGAAACTAACTAATTACACTAAGATAATAAAAAAAACTATAGTATTTACAAATTATATGAATAAAAAACTAAATAAATGAAAATTGTGAAAATTTTCGTGTACTCCTTCTTTTCCCGCCAAACGAAGCTATTTGTTCTTCATGACACTTCCGACGTTTTAATTTTTTTTTATTTGTTGGCTGATAGTGTTGTACTACATTTCGGATCGTACCGGTTTTTAAAACAATGACGTGTATTTTGCAATGATTTTGCATTCAGTAAGTGCTATAAAAACCTGTAATGTTTCTTCAAAATGTTACGTTTCTTTGTGAAAAGCTTGGCAAGTTTTTAAAATGACTTACCCTAGTTAAAAAAAATATAAAGATACGAAAATAATAAAAACCGTATATAATTTAAGAGTTGCATTATTTGACTAGGCTAGATGGAATCACTATGCCCATAGACAAAATAAAGCTGTCTATAGATTGACATTTTGTGCGACTTTTAACTGCGTCAGTCGCATAAGCATAATTTTTAAGACGTTAATATTTATATTGTTTCAATACTCAATACTCAATACTGTTTAGTGTCCGACGCTACGATCCAGACATTACCAGCTTCGGAGATTGGATAGTATAAAACGATGATGATGATGATCTTCTTAAGAGTTTCACTCTTGTCGGTGTAATGATCTCCAGTCTTCCCTTCTGTGGGCAACGCCCTTTAGCTCCCTGTATGTAGGTCTTCAACATGATACCCATTTACAAATAATGAATGATGATAGAAAAAAAACTGGGGTTAAGTTAAGAAAACCAAGAATACAAAAAACTTTAAGACATAAGCAAAATCAGCAACGTAAATCGCTAATCTATAGGAGGCTTTATTTTTCAAGTTGACATGTGGGTTGAGTTGAGAGCTTTTGACAGCAGCCAATAAGGTTCCGATTAGAGTTTGCTGTCATGCGTCGTCATAGAAACGATTTATTTTAGAAACTTTTCATCTTTTTGGCCGGAATCGACATGGAGATTTACGAAGGTAAGATTTAGTAATTATTTGTATATTCAGTATTTATGTGCAAAATTATTGTTTACATCTTTGCCGGGAATGTTTGAAAACATCGGAAGTTTATAACAGGTTTGCGCAGAAGGTTTTTGGCAATCCTGTTATTGTGTTGACTTGAGATTTGCCTGCCTACATTTTATAAAAAAATCTTTTCACTGTTTATTCTTGTACTTTGCTTTGAATGCTTCACATTTTCATATCAAAAACCTTGGTTTATGTGGGCACCTTCTAAATTAAATATTTTATTTTTACTAGTAGGTATACTTGCTTACTTATATTAATTTTATTTTATTTTTAATTTCCCAGCTAAATCTCTTACCTACTTTACAATTTGTGTACAATTTTTCAATAGTAATAGTAAAATCTTCTAAAGTATACTTTAACCAACATATCTAAATACTATTTAAAATTACCTAGTAGAGACAAGCCAAATAAAACAAAGAAAAATATTAATTTAAATATCTAGGTACTCATTAATTCATAAGCACTAGGTATGTATACTAAAGATCATGTTAGAATTACAGTTTGTTGTACACAGCTATAAACATTTACAGAACAAGTCCATAGGGAATTAAGATACAACAGACACTAGTTATTCCTAAAAAGAAATTTCTTACAGAAGGCCTGTAAGAGGGATTGCATCAATGTAACATGGATAAGACATGCTCAATTATAATGTAGGTATATTTTTTGTAGTTTGTGATAGAAATTTTCTGCTTGTGCACTACAAATATTTGCAAAACCAGAAAGTAGGTACCTACTATAAACCTTACAATAATCTACACTTAGGTATCATGCAGGGCCTAACAACTGTCCCAGGAATGCTAGACAACCTAGCTCAGTTTCCATACACAGCTACAGACAACCATATTTGCTGTGCTGGTCTGATTCTATGGGCACTAAATATGCAGTCGCGCAATAGGCCAGGAGGCTACATTACGTCATTCACGGTTAAAGCCAGTTGTAGGTACTATAAACATAACATAGAACAAATAGTCAACGCAAGACTTAGTTACGACTTTTTCAACCTTATTGTGAAGTTATAAAGTACGGTCGACTTACGACCTTTTGCAAGCCTTAGGTGTTACTTATATCGCTATATCACGGAAAAACAATGGTGGTATGGTCCTTAATAGTTCTAATTTGAACGTCGGCCGTTTAGGATCACATGGCGCTAATTTAAGGCAATCAACAGCACATCTAACGCCATGTATGACGCTATATTTGGCTCTATATGACGCCAAAAGTATTTTAGCTTGATTTGAAAATATTTGCGTTAATTTTGCATAGAACCGGTATCTCCTGTTAGTCAACTATCGCTAAATATTTACATTTCTAATTAAAGCTCACGCTATTAGCCGATCGCTAAGCAAAAATTTATGTTAGGTACCAGGAATTTTATCTTCATCTCGGCGTCTTGAATGACCTTTGTTTAGTCCTAAAGGCCACCGAACTCAGACGCGAAAGTTTTGCTAAAGTTTCATAATACAATACCTACCCAATTACCTACATCCCTGAGCTTGGGAACTTTTTTTATTGTTTTTCGTCAGTCCGTCGAAGTTTGTCGTTCAAGACATCGATCTAAAGAGAAAATAAGATAAAGCTTTAATTATAACTTTGAACACTCAATCAGATATCTTGTTAAATCCATCATAGAAGATAAGCTGCCTTCCTTTAAATTACTGTTATTACCATCAATATTACACTATTAATATTCCTCTCTTTTCTATCTAATCTAATTTCCTCTCGTAGGCCCGTATTTATTTATAATCAGCTCTCAAGAGTGATAGCGAGTTTGAGTCCGTATCAGAAAGTACGATCATTTCAGTACAAAACGATCTGTCAAATCCATACTTAATATTGCTCTCAATCTTGAGATCGCTTTATAAATACGAGCCTATATTGCTTATTCCCCTCTTAATATTAGATAAGATAACTGCCACGATTACTATTCATTACCCACTGCTTATAACACCAAATAGTTTTTATAAGAGATCAAAAAATGTACTAATTTATAAATGAGACTCTATCATGAAATCTATTCAGTTTACGTAAACTGACATGATAATAGAT
Organism: Scrobipalpa atriplicella; assembly: GCA_029255725.1. NCBI lineage: Eukaryota > Metazoa > Arthropoda > Insecta > Lepidoptera > Gelechiidae > Scrobipalpa > Scrobipalpa atriplicella. The sequence continues at coordinate 18,879 of JARACY010001677.1, read as the reverse complement.
ATAATTGCTTTATCAAGCATTCTGATCAAATATTTAGTATGATTTGCAAAAAAACGTAAACAGTTACGGTATTGTAACGTAACGGATAGATAAGTTCGTTAGGATGGGATGGTAGACATTAAATTGCACTTCAATTCGATTTTAATTTCAATAAAAACGATTAAACAAAAAAAAACCATTAAACATACCATCACCATAGAAAAAACTGGTTTAAATCTACTAAATAAAAATATTACTTAAATCGCGTTCCTATTAGAAAGCACTAAATTAAACTATAAAAGACAGAAAAGTGCCTTTTATATTTTTAATCCAAAATAATGTCTCTCTGTTCATTATCATTATATTTTTACATTATCAACATAGATTAGATGAAATATAAGAACACGTGTTTATTCTCAACAAAACAGCCGCTAAGATTTTTATCAGTGAATCTCTATAGCTAATTATGTGCCTGTTATCTTCCCATCTTGAAAACTGAGCTGACTGACGCTGTTTTTCAAAACCAGCCACATTTCTGATTCCTTTGTAGAACGCGTATAAAAGCGTTTTTGTACCTACCTAGCCTTACTAGCTTTCTTTCTTGTTGGTACTAATGAGCTGCAATTGACTATTTGGCTAGTCATCTTGTGTTTTGTGGTTCATTTTTGAAGTGTTAAAAAAATAACAACACTTCCTAATGAAGCTAGAAATGTGAAAGAAATACTAACTTTTTTTCATATCTTGCTTTTTATAAAATGATAAATGAATCTGAAGACTTAGTTTCTATACGGAACCCTCGCAATCTATCATATTTTTTAATAAATCTAAGATATCTATAGCATTGTCCTTTTTAGAACGACTGCGACTTTCTAAAATTCATGAGCATTACCAAATAATACCTTTTGAAGTTGTCTATAAAATATAGTATCGGCACAGAATCAAATTCTTATGCTAAGAATTCCATCCACCACGATAGTAACAATAACTTCCATGTCTAATCTCTTAGAACCGAAGTGACCGTATCTCTTCGCATCGCTAAACAGTATGATTGCTTTTGATTGTACACTACAATATTATGTCGGCCTCAGTGTCTTGATCTAAGATCTCGGAAGAACCGTTTATTCTTACAAATCTGCCTAATGTCTACCACCGTAACTATTTTTGCTCGTCATTGCATCGAAGAGCTTTATAATTGTGTTTAAAAAACCATATCTTTACGTGAAATGAACAAAAGATTCAATGCAATTAGATTTTTGTTATGAACGGGATTATTACCACGATTATGTTTATTGTTACCTCGATATTTCGGAGTTGTTTCAAACTCCATGGTCACGAGTAGACTGGCGATGCGAATGTTGACGTCTTCTAAGGGAAACCATATCGGTCTACCCTCTTTCGGACGCGACGACTGCGTTCACTTTGACTTCTACCATTGTCACTCACTAGTTTCTCACGACACACTACACTCACGGTATCTACTCGCGATTTCGACCTCGAATCATTTTTGCGGTTGTAAACGTTTAACACTGGATTCCACGCACCGGACAGTTTAAAACCATCTTCACGATTAAAGTTATTGTATTTCGTGATCTCGATTGCTTCTCGCACTAAACGCGGTATATAGTGGCGTTCCGTCGACAGTACTTGGGGGTTATGTAATTCAATCCAGTGGTTCGTTTCGGTTTGATTAAGGTGTTCAGCAATGGCCGACGTCCGGGTATCATTGTTTTTCACAGCTCGAATGTGTTCCTTCATGCGGTCGACAATGGTTCGCTTGGTCTGACCGATGTACGAGCTCCCACAGCTGCAATTAACTTTGTAGACGCCCGGAGTCTGAAAAGGCAGCTGGTCTTTAGGTGAACGAAGCAGTTTTGCTATCTTGGTGAAGGGAGTAAATACAGTTTTAATGGAGAACTTCCCCAATAACCTGCCTATTTTATCTGTTACCCCTTTCACGTAAGGCAAAAACGCTGGTTGTCGTTGCACTTCTGCTGCCCTCGCCTTCGGTGTGCGTTTTGTTGGTGGAACCTTCACCCTGTATCCATTTCTCTGTAGGACCGTTTTGATATGATCTAGCTCATGCGATAGATGGTTTGCATCACATAGATCATGCGCTCTGTCGGTGAGCGATCTCACTACGGAATCTAGATGACGTGGGTAGACCGATATGGTTTCCCTTAGAAGACGTCAACATTCGCATCGCCAGTCTACTCGTGACCATGGAGTTTGAAACAACTCCGAAATATCGAGGTAACAATAAACATAATCGTGGTAATAATCCCGTTCATAACAAAAATCTAATTGCAGTGAACAACCGCGAAAGTCTCAAAACTTAAAAAGATTCAATATAAAGCGTTTACGTAGTGCCTAAGTTCATTGCACTTTAGTCTAGGCTAGACCATGTAGACGTAGATATAGCAGATGTAGACAGAGTCATTGTAGCGGAAACTTTCGATGAACCTAACCTATCTATACATAGCATATCTACTTCTTGCCCAGGGATACAGGCAAAAAATATGAAGATATAAAGTCATAATGCAATGTAGAGCATAGAAACTTAATTATGAAACTAAACATTAATCTTAAGCGAAAGCTTATTCACGATGTGCACATGCGGACCTGGTGTTCAATCAATTAGTATCGTGATTGAGTTTATCAAAAATCGTTTTAGTATTGCGCAGACGCACCTTCCAACCTGTGAGATATTTTATATGTGGGCTTGATTCGCCCACGTGGGGCCTTAGAACAGATATTAAAGCGTGGTCATCGTACTTAAAGACACTACCTACCGATTATATCGAAGGTTGTCATCACATCTTTTGTGATATTAATTTTGATATGATATCTGTTACTCGTTATTTTTTATAATTTTTACGAGCACATGACGTAATCAACCTTAGCAAGCCTTTCTCCAAATTACTGGCTCAGGCAGTGAAAATATTAACAATTTTACACCTGCGCAATAACCATTTTAAAAATGTCATACCTCAAATAATTCTCATGAGAAAATTTAAAGCAAAGCGAGACCGTTTACCGTTTAAATTACTCTACAAACTTTATCAAACAGTAATTGAATGCGAATCAGACTTTGCCTTGCAGAAAATATCACCTTTAACCACCAAGAAATAAAGCATGTTCAGTGCTGTGTCTTCTTGACCATTCACATCTGAGATATGTTCATCCTTACATAACATTAGTTTTAGCAGCTGCATACCATCAATCGTTTGCTTAACAAATGATAGGGTTTGAGTGTTATTGGCCATTTCAATTGGTGCGTGTGCTGCGCATCATTCGCATATTAATGGCATCTCGTTCGTCCTCGTTTTCTAATAGACAGTGCGTTGACTCTGCTGAATGGGTTCTGCGACAATAGCATCTGTGTTTGGCACGATCGCGACTGTTGTTATGAAGGGGACAATGTCTAACCGAACGATACCTACCATTACACCATTTATACCTAGGTACGCCTACTTGTTGATTTTATGCAAGCAAGCTATGTTGTTTCTTTGGGTTCGTAATGTTTTTTTCACTCGCTTTCCAGACTACGGTTTCACCCCTTACTGAGTTTTCTGTACGGTAATAAGTATACTATATGTATTATTTATTACTTGGCTACCTTATAGCCTCGTGAAAGGTTTTTTTACAATCTGTTTAGATGTGGTTTATTCATTATTACAAACTCCAATATTGAAATACAAATCTTTACTCTATTTATATTATACATACAAACTTTTTTCTCACTCTGATAACATTTCTACGATAGCCTATAAAAGTCTTCTAGATTACATAGTCAGGTCATAATATGATAGCGTCTTATCGAAAACCCAAATTACACAAAAAATGCGCAATTTACGCCAAAACATGGCTCGATCTACTTACGCAAATGAGACTGCATGAAAGCATTAGATCGATCAATAGGAAATTGATCCCATCAATCTTTCGCTTCTTTTGACCTATATTCCTCAAGCCATTCATTGTGTCTATATTTGTTGTGTGTATGTGAGGTTTTGCTTCATGTTTTATCTGCATATTGATGTGCCGGGCGTGGGATGCGTTATGGCCATCAAAACATCGTTATAATACTTGTAATCTTCCAAGCTTGTCATTTTAAACCTCTACTACTTGTCCGTGTTTCCGATCATAATGGCATCATCTACCTACGAGTTCACATTCTATTGATAAAGAGTATTAGATGAGATGTTTTGTAATACTTCGTTTAAACGTTTTGTAAAATACTTTAATCTTTTGTTTGTCAGCATTTTCTTCTACGTATTGTAATGTAATATAACAGAACCATGTATTGACCTTGCGTAGTGTAAGTGTATTGTTCAGTTCTGATAAGGGATAACGGAATATTGAATTAATTCATTGCATAGTCCGGCGATCTACTGTTATTTTACCATATTGTTTTTATTTATTCATTGCATTGCATATGTAATCCAGCGATCTACCATTGTTGTTTACCATAGTTTTTTTCAGCGAAATCCACCATATTTTTATTCTTAAAGTCAAGTCGGGTTTTGGTAGTAACATCATGTTTGTTTGCCGCCAATCTCGTAGCAAATTGAAGTCACGTCCCCGTCATTAACTGGTGTGCAAGTCATCTGCCTCGGGTGTCGATGATTCTGCACTATCCGTGATTATATTCATTGGCATTTGATTCGCCTCTTTACATTTCAGTCCATTAGACATTGTTACGTCTGCTTTCTACGTAAAGAAAGCGCTTACAGTATATTTAATCAAGTATTGTCATAGTATATTTGTAGTATTACTACGAGGTATATTCATCATATTTAGATATCAATGTCATGGCAAAAAAATATCGAACGGTCACTAGCAAACTGGATTGCAAATCCGCATATATTTTATCTTATCAGCGGGCTATCGTGCGGATGGACCGGTTGTTAAGTTTTTGCTATACATTTCTCTATCGTGTGTCATTCTTGCTCTGTAAGGTCTGTGATATCGTCACATAGTGTAGGCTAAGTTGAACTCGGCAATCCTTCGGAATGTCGCCTACGCATGATCCGAATGGATTCGGACATCTGTTGCGTTTCCTCACCTTAGACTTAGAGCGACATCGTAAGTAACTCTTAATAACATATCTGCACATTCATATTTTTGTACATAAATACATTTTAAACATCAGAATATCATCAAGTTTTATTCATTAGCTAAATTCTATGTACATTTTAGCCAGTTTTGGAATTACCTTTTAAGCAACAATTATTATTATAGGTATCATACTTTTTTTATTAAATTAACTAGTAAGTTTTTTGCTACTTTAACCATAATTTTACTTTATTAGTGTTGATAGCAAAGAACTGTTGATAATATGATAATCCAAAAGTAATTTGGTGCTTTGGTGCTATGTTTTTGTGTTCAATGTCCAATTTTCTTGGTATTACTTAATTTCAGCTGTAACAAAGTATAACGTTGTCTCATTACTGCAGTAAACTTGTACTGTACTTATGTCTTATACTTGAGGCGCGGGAACTCTATGTCAGTTGTGCATGATTAAGCAATATAACTGGTTTTGAATTATAACTAGACTTGAGATGAATATTAATGCAGCACACGTCATTGTTTGTACTTCCTGGGACTTTCCTTTAATCACATAATAAATAATAATATTTTGAACACAATTTGATTGAGCTTATACGAGTATGTTTGCAATATTGCGGAAGTATCAATCACTCACACTTAATATATCTTATCAAATGAAATTCTTTCTCGTGATAACAGCGAATCAAAATAATAAACTACCAAATTATCAGCCTGTAAACTTAGAGCCGGTACATTAATTCAGGCCAATTCAAAGACTATTCAAATATTAGACTATGAAGATGGAGACAAGACGCAAACAAAAGTGAATTTATGACCCATTATTATAAATCAGCAGCCAAAAGCAGGAACTGACGTAACCCATTCGAGCGAGGAGCTTAGTCCAGGAGATCGATTATTGAAACTCACTGAGTGATAAAAAGTGAATATTTTTTGTTGATTTAGTCTAATAAATGAACTTCGGAACTTCCAGTCACATACAATTTAAATGCAAAATCTGAGATGTATTTCTAAAATATTAGAAACAACAAATCAAAAATTTTAACCGCAGACAGGATTTGAACCTGCTTTTTTGGAATACCGTCCCAACGCTTTAACCAACTAAGGCACCTACTAAATAAATAAATTAGCACAGTAAGTGCAAAAACACATACAAAAATCCGTGATGTATGTTTGTTGCTTTCCATGGTGAAACGCAACGGTTAGGTTGGACGAAGGCAGATCATGAACTCGCGACGAAATATTAAGATCAAAATCTTTAGCACAGCATACTTTAGTAACTAATTACTCCAAGTGCTATTAAAAGAGAACTAAATTAATTTTGAAAAAAAGGATGTCCTACAAACAAAGGCACTGCAGTATTTCACAATTGTTAAATAAATAAATAAAACTAGCTGACTTTTAAAAATCGGTCTCCAGGAGTCAGAAAGACAATACATATGTTTCACAATAGCTGTCGAGTCCGAATCAAGCTCGGATGTCCATGTTGTGTAACAGTCGCAAAAATACATCGGCGAGATCGTGAATCAATTTGTTTTTGAAAGAAATGCCCTCTGACCAAAATGGTCAAATTTTTTTTAACGCTTCACATATTTAGGTGATGTTGATGTCTATGTGTATCGCTGCAGTGACGTACCTACCTATTTATCAGTCTATCGCCTAAGTTGCAATAGAAAATAGAGCGAAACACTTTGGCTCTCTATTTGACTTTACAATATGCCCGGGTAGAGAAGTAGATGGTAAATTCTGTTTTCATCGCAATATGGATCGTCTCAATTTTATTTAATAATCTTTTCTTTAGCGAGATTCTGTCACACTCAACTGAGCACACTTCTTATTGATTGAGCAATTACTTAGAAACTGGAAGCCTTCTTTGCTTCTGCAGCACTTATCGCACTAATTGACATGATGGAAAAACTGGTATTATTATTATGTTTATAATGTTGTTTATATGCTGATGTGGAAAGAATAGGTTTAGGGAATATCAACACCGATACATTTTGAATAACATTACAACTGTATCGAAAGCGAACGTCTTAAAATCAGGTTTCGCAATTGTTTTCAATTTGCAGGTGGTACGCTCTATTATTTCCATCATTTCATGTTTAGCATGGTTTAAAATGTCGTTCCCAACAATTAGATTGTTGTTATGAACGGGATTATTACCACGATTATGTTTATTGTTACCTCGATATTTCGGAGTTGTTTCAAACTCCATGGTAATCCCGTTCATAACAACAATCTAATTGCAGTGAACAACCGCGAAAGTCTCAAAACTTATGTCGTTCCCAGTCCAGCAAGAAGGAAAGCCCTACCATGTAGGTATAGTATATTGGTAACCTTCCGGACTATTGAATACTAAATAAGTATAGCTCAAAGCTTCAGCTTCTAGGGTGACCGAAATCACGTTTGATCAGCACGATATCCAAATTCAAGTGTGACCTATTTACTCTTGTCTCAGACTTTTTCCTCTGGTAAACGGATCTTCAGCATCAAATAACCCTATTTGTCTTAGAGTATGTCAACCGTTAAGTCCTCTATCGATATCGGTTTGCGTGTATCAGATCGCGCCATCTTGCTTCGTGCCGCGGCGTCAATGCTGTAATCAAATCTCTTCCGCAGGACGAGGTAATTTGAGAGAACACTGGCATATTAAGTAGCAGTGCTCCAGTTTTTTGCTTCCCTTGTTCTTCGTTGCATATCGATCAAACCTTTGCAAAGTGGAAGCGTCATCGGCAAAGTTTTCACAAAGTATGACAAATTTTGAGGGGGTTATTGTACCTACTTAAATTGCGTACCTACTTACAGTGTAGTCACGACGTGTTGTGTGTTGTCTGTGGTCGCAAACAAACTGCAATCCACCCTTGAATCCCTCTATTGGCCTTTATAGTAGGTAGGTATGATCAAGAAGAGAAACAGCTATTTTCTGTATATTTTTTATTGGTTTCGTACCAGTTCGTTGCGCTGCTAATAAAGATACAATTTTATTGATTCCTTTTTAGGTCAAAAAAATCTTAACGTCTCTAGACGCTATACTTCTAACAGCAAAAGATATTTCTATTCCCTTGTTAAATTCTGCTATTTACTATTGAGTTTTTGCTTTTTAATGTTGAATGTGCAAAAGAGACATTTCCCTTAGCATGTCCTTAGTATAGATAGATCGATGGTAGTATAGACACATTTTTATAGTTTGTTGTTTACACAAGATCCTTACATCATCGTCGTAATACAGTACAATCCTAAGACCTTTTTAGGACGAGACGAGAATAGCATCAAACATAAAAGATGCATGTGTAGTAGAGGAGCAATTACGACTAAAGACATAAACCTAGACAAAGGTTGATGTTTTTATGACCTCCTCCCACGGCTTTAGTGTGTTGACGTTGAATTTTAGAGTTCGTATAAATTGCTTGATAAGTTTAACTATCGCTGGAATCAATCTGACCTAAAATAGAGGAAACTCAAATAAATAAACAGATTTTAAATTTAAATAAGTAATAATGTTGCATAAACTTGAACGTAAATGTTATGAAAGTTCAAGCTTCAATAAACTAATTAACTGACCTAATATACCATCCGCTCTCTCATGTAAGCCGCACGCAGCGCACGTCAGGATGCTATATGCTCACGCGCATGCTCATCCGACTGTGCGCGCAGCGGTCCGACGCGCGCCATTGCGTGCGCGCAAGATACTAAATCGGAGATGATGTTGAATTTATAACGAACTCTCTCCTATCTGCCTATCTATCCTTACTTACTATTCTAGCCTCAGGAAGATCTTTCATAATCATAATAGCTAGTAGAAATGTAAATTGTTTCTCCACTTGAAAGGCGATGTGAAACTGTGAAACGCACTGTTTTCTTCTCCAAATTGACAGTCATGGGCAGTTCGATCAGTTAGACTCGTTTAAGGAAACGACACTGTCTTGTTAATTTCGTTATCTTCACTGTTTGCATTGTTCTAACTTGTCGGAAACTTTCATTGTTTTCGCCTTTACTTCGAACTGTTTGTTAGAAACTAGTCATTATCTGAAATACTGGTTCAGATTTCGTAAGTTAGAAATGACCACACTAAATACCATTTACTAAATTGATATTATTTCGTGTTAAACGTTCCACCATAATAATCTATTGTTTGTCATCTGCTTAACACCATCAATTCTGTGCTCAATATGATGACACCATAATATTCTTATTGATTCGTATCCTGGTTACAATGTTTACCATACACGAAGAAATATCAATCAGAACGGTGGAGTAGTGGCGTATGTCAGAGATGTATGGAGCCCAAAGGTATATGAGCCTTCATTCAAGGATGCAGAATGCTTAGCAATAGACCTAACCAGCTCAATTACTATTTTTGGCATCTACCGCTCTCCATCTTTTGCGTGTATTGATAACTTTGTTGATTCTTTAAACAGCGTTCTTACCCCAATTAACATTAATACATCCGTCATGATAATCGGCGATATAAATATTGATATTTTAACGGAAAGTGACGAATGTTCATCTGATTACATGAACTTTTTGGCTGAACGTAAATTCATCCCTGCAATAACGTTACCCACAAGATGTGGTAGTATGAAAGATTCTTGTCTTGATCACATTTATGTTCGGTCCAAAGCTACTGATATGATTGGCGCTGTCTGTCATAGTGGTATTACTGATCATTACATAATTATGGCTGGTATCCAATCTAATAATCTTAATCTTAATTTCACTAAAATAAATCGATTTATAAATAGAGTAAATTTCGATCTAGTAAGTAAAGAACTAGATACTGTTGACTGGTCTCCGGTTTTGTTTGCTGCTTCTGTAGATGAAGCAGTAAATATTTTTCAAAACATCATGCAAGTAACTATAAAGAAACATACTACAACTAAACGTCTCAGCCGTAGGAAAACAATATTAAAGCCTTGGATTTCACCTGGTCTTGTCAGGTGTATGAAACATCGTGACAAACTTCACCAAGATGCAAAAAATCATCCAAATGACACTATTAAGGCTCACGTTTACCGCAGATATCGTAATTTCTGCAATTTACTTCTTCGTAGACTTAAGAAATCTTATGAAGTTAATCAATTGGCCCAAAACAAAAGCGATCCAAAAGGTCTATGGTCAGTGATTAAAAACATTTGTGAAATCCAGAGCAAAACTAGCCCAGCCGTAGAGCTTACAAAAATTGTTCCAAGTGATGTCAAAACTTCATTAAATACCTGTAACCAGTACTTTACCTCCGTCGGAGAAAATCTCGCAAATGATCTCTTAAGCTCCCTAAACATCTCCCATGAATCCTTAGCATCTTCTATCAACTTTTCGCCATCAGTAGCAGACAGCTTCTTCTTACAACCAACTGATATTTTTGAAATACGCAGTATAATTTTCAAATTAAAATCTAATAGTTCAGCAGGAATAGATGGCATCTCAGTCTGCCTAATTAAAGCAGTCGTTGACCAAATTATAGTACCTTTGACACATATTTGTAATCTGAGCATGTCTTCCGGCATCTTTCCACAAGCCTGGAAAAAAGCTGTAGTCATCCCGGTCCATAAAAGCGGCTCCAAGTCTTGTCCTGAAAACTATAGACCCATTTCGTTGCTGTCAGTGTTTTCTAAGATTCTAGAAAAGTTGGTAAATGGTCGTCTTGTCAGCTATCTAGAAAGACATAACTTATTATCATGCCAACAGTTCGGCTTTCGTCGAGGAAAGTCTACGGAGGATGCGGTGGGAGAGCTTATTGATCATGTGTCTGGTCTTCTTGATAATGGTAAAAAATGTACCGGGGTATTTCTGGACCTTGCAAAGGCTTTCGACACCGTGTCCTCCCGCATCCTGATAAAAAAACTGGAACAATTTGGAATTAGAGGTCTGCCATTGGAATGGTTTTGCAGTTATCTCAGAAACCGAACACAATGTGTTAGAGTAGGAGAGCATATAAGCGATGAAATGCCAATTAACTCTGGCGTACCGCAGGGGAGCGTTCTTGGTCCAACTCTGTTCCTTCTGTACATTAATGATATCCACAGCGTACTCGGAAATAACACAAAGATCATATGTTACGCAGATGACACGGTGGTTCTGTTCCAGGGGAAGAGTTGGGCTGAGACTGTAGAATTTGCAGGTACTGGCATGGCTCGCATCAAAGATTGGCTTGACAGGAATCTTCTCACTCTTAACCTTTCCAAAACAAAGTATCTTTGTTTCCATAAAACGAAAGCATCGGAGCCCAAGGATCCTATGGTCCTGAATATTAGCAGCGCGCATTCTCCGTCTCTCGACCAGAATATTACCAGAGCTTCATCGATTAGATACCTGGGAATCGAAGTCGACGAAAAGCTTTCGTTTTATGGACACATTGATGCTGTTTCAAAAAGAGTCAGGAAACTGATGTTTCCCATGAAGCGATTGAGAAACTCTGCCGATGTAGATACCCTTAGACTCGTTTATACCTCCTTATGCGAATCGATAATTACCTATTGTATTGCCTTATGGGGCGGAGTAGGTATATCCGCATTACTTACTCTGGAGCGTGCACAGCGCGCCGTCTTGAAAGTGATGCTTCGGCGTCCCTTCAGATACTCAACAGTGGAGTTGTACAGGGAGGCGCAGGTTCTCAGCTCGCGACAACTGTATATTTCTAAAGCTTTTATTTCTACTCATCGCAATGTACTAAATTTACCGGTATACCCAAGCATGCTTACGAAAAGGATTTTCAAAATAAATAGAACTACATCGGTTAAAACAAGTTTTGGTAAAAGGTTTAGAAACTTCTTATTTCCACATATTTATAACCAATTAGTCAAATCATGTGATGTTAAGGAACTTCCAGTACATAAAGCAAAACACGTTGTTATAAAGTATCTCCAAAACCTATCGTACAGTGAAACAGAAAAAATTATTGAGGTTTTGGAATAGTGGTTTGAAATACGGCGCACACACACACACACACACACACACACACACACACACTCACACACACACACACACACACACACACACACACACAAACACACATGTACACACATTCAATCTGGTTCATTTTATTATTATTATATTCTTTTCATTCTCCCAGATTTACAGATTTGCTATTGTTAATTTTAACTTATTTATTTTCTTTTTAATTTTTACTAACAAGCTTTCTGTCAACAATAAGGAATCGTATACTAAATCTCACGTGACAGGTTGATTCCTAGTGTGAGATTTGCAAGATAAAAGCTTTGTACTACGACAGGACTAGGAAATAGAATTAAGTACCTAATTCTAAAAATGTATACTTCTGTTGTGTTCTGGCAAATAAATATATTTGTATTTTGTATTTGTATTTGTATCTTTATTTAAAAACAAAACAATCAACAAGATCATGTTCTCCAACTGGCTGACAAGCTACTGACAACGCAACAGCATTTGCTAATACATTTCGAAAGCGCTCCTCAGAATCCGTGTAGTACAAGAAATGAACACTTGACTTTAGACACCCGTGACAAACTACTTGTACGTCTTATCCACTGTTTTAGCATGCAAGTGAAGTATGTAAAGCTTTGTTCTTCTTATTATGCCTCAAGCCGCTTCTTGCCAATTTGTAAATGGCAAGGCTGTAGTAGCCTGTTTGCAAATGAGAAGTGAAAGATCTTGCTACGGTCATAATTTGTTACCTATTGTGTCAAACAACTGCAAAGATGTTTAGGATGCTTTTGAAACTAGCTAATGTTTAAGACGCACTGAGCTCAAATCTACGATAATTCTAAAATATACTAAAATAAACTTGAGATTCATTTTCATTCACGTTAAAATATTTTTAAGATGCTATTAATTTCTTTGTAAAGAAAGTAATTGGCCATTTTTATACTACATTTTCCCTTGAAAATTTCGTTCTCATGGCTAAAAGCTAGTTTACAAGGAAGGAAACACGTTGTTAAACTATTTGACATTACAAAATATAAGTAATGGTTATTGCTAAACTGCACATCTGTAAAAGTAAGGGATGTACATTACATGTACAGGTAATTTGTTTGTTGGCTGCTTAGTTAATGTGTTGAGTGCGTAAATTATTGCTGAGGCGTTCCTACAAACTTGTTTACTTGTTAACATAGACTTCAGTCATGCGTTTAGTTTCTTGGTCCTTTTTTCCCACAGGATGATCTTTTCAACATCTCTACATAATAATAATAAAACGCACGCATTCATTTTGAAATAGCGATATACCCATTCACATGTGATTGCCGCAACTTTTTTCATGCCTCTCGAAATTCTTTTGAATTTTTTGCTTCTTTTTGTCCCGCTTGCCCTAACGCATCGTCGTATTTTTATTCTTCTCGCACCCCTGTGATTTATGTCCGGGGCGCTATTCTCCCGATCGAGTCGGGTCTCTTCCCGAAAGTGCCATTCGTTAAATTCCATTTTTAAAAGAGGCAGCGGATACGTCGTCTCCGGTGTTGTCAACACCGCGCCATTGGGACGGTTCGAAAGTGTCTTTATGACTCCAAATCCATTTCATTTCACCGCTTGATTGGGTTCCGACGGAAACGGGATTTTGTTAACGGAAGAGGGCTCGTGCCTTTGTAGCAATTTTTGTGTGAGCCTGGTGCGTACCGGTCAGCAGTCTATTATGTTCGCATGCGCGTGCGCCGGCGCTGCGTGTTAGTTGCCTTCGCAGCACGATCAAGAATAGCCGTCGAAGCGGTTCCCGCCTGAAACAGTTCGCCCGTGCCGTTTAAAATATTCTTCAAACACGTTAATGGACAATATTGTGTAACTTGCTCTTGCGACCTTATACAGTGTGTGACGCGTATCGCGACGAGCACTATCTTGTTTATGTATCGAATTTTAAACGTTCGCCTGTCAGTTTTATACTTGAACGTTTCACGTAAACTCGCGCGTGTTCTATTAATGTGTTAAAATTTTCCTTTTTGGCGATTTTTATCAAGACTTACTTAGTCATTGATAAGGGAGGTAACAAGATAGCGATGTAAATTGGTAACAAGGGCGACGACGTTAGTTATAAATATGGTGTTGCTGTAATATGCGGTCATGATTTCTTTTATCTTTTTCGTTCATCCTTTTAGAAGTCATTAAGTGCGTGATGTTTGTTTCTACTGTGCGTATGAGTGATGCATCTGCGCCGGTGCAAGTGTAACGGACCTATTTTCGTGCACGGAAATAAGAGCGGCAAAAGGAGCAAAAAGGCGAGTGCCTGAAAAACTTGAGGACGCAGTGCCGGGTGTATTTCTGTCTGGACTGATGTCTACAAAGGTTGTGTGTGTATCTAGTGCAACAGCGTGAGAACTAGTGCCCAAAATGAAGAAGCGGACGTTATCAAAACTCAAGTCCATCTTTGGATCGAAGAAAGGTGATTGTTCATTCATTTCATAAATTATTCATTTTAGCAATGTTTATGAAAATTTTACAGCCACGGTGTGACTTATTTTATAAGCATGGGTTTGTTGTAAGATCCAGTCACGCGCCACCTATTTGTCGACTTGATTTACTGACATATTCGTTCTAGGCTTTGGATACAGGACTTACATGTTTTGAATTTATAAACAACGTCCTGTTTGGCTTCTGATGTGTTACCTACTTGTTTTCATTAGGCCTTGTTTTTGCGGAATTCGGTAGTTTATGTCCTCATAAATCTTAAACTTCCTCTTCTTTGGATTTAAATTACGCTACCAAAATCATTAGTTATTTATTGAATGATCAACAAGTCAATAAACTTGATTTAATACGAATTTCGTGTAACAATTTCGCAGTTTAATTACTAGAAAATCTTGATATTCGATAGTTGCAATTCTTTCATTTTATCAGAAGTGTAAATTACAGAATATCATTCTTTCTTTTGCCATTATACACTTATCGGTGTGTTTTTTCGTGTGCACGAGGAATGCTGTTTGCAACTGCAGCACTGCAGCGGCGTTTCTTCACGCAAGCTGCTGGTCTGATTTTTTACACCAACCCTGATTGTAAAGACAGCTGCTCAGCTGCTCTTCCTTGGGTAATAATAACTGGCGACGATTTGGAGCGAAACTTAAAAAGACTCATAAATTTTAAGGTGCGAGATGAAGGCGCATAAGAATTATTTATCATCGGGCCTTTGTAGCTTTAATTTATAAGATTGCCGCCATGTTAAAACCGAGCAACATACGATTATCCAATTTCTATCACGACTTTATGCGCCAACAAAAGGTTAAAGAAATAAATTAAAATGCAACATTACAATCCAATATGCATACAATCATGGAATCGCCTTATAATCATAGCATACAATACCCACGAAATTATGAAAAGTCGACATTTATCCGAAAATATCGTAAAATTAGACCCGAACAGCACGACAATAAAATGTCAAACGAATACAAAGTACCTTGTTAAACCAGTTAGTTATAAAACCGCTTATATTCTTGAATATTTACTCATTTGCCGGTTCATTCATAATCAGTATCACACTTGTTATTTCTATATAGAAATACATTTACGCGACCTTTTAAGCTATCAGTATAAATCTTGTCGCATCGTTAAGAACACGGTTTCTATTAAGTGTCACTTGTAATTGAATTAGCAATTATTTTACGAATTTGATGCTAAAGATAAACAAGGAACAGTTCCACAAATAGGTCTACGCTATACCTAACCTCAGTAAATACTAGGTTGGCATAGACTTAGGATTACTGAGCCTGACTGATAAGCACGTGGTTCACTTACTTGCTATTGGTCGTTCTAGTGTTTATGCCAGTTTAGTGTTCAGTTTACAAGATAACGCGGTGACCACCACATGCCAGTGTAAAGTAGTGTTTATTTGCATTTTGTTTTGTTTTCAAAATGCCGTGCGGTATCCCTTTTTATCGCAGGAAAGGTGAGGGACCTTATAATTTATTCCTTTCTTCAATCCTTGAAGGATTGTTTTCAACGTTGTTTTCTACAAAATCCAAATGAATTGTCTCATTCGTTTTTAATTTCTGACCAGCCAGCAACTCGGTCCGCTTTGCTTCCTTTATTATTCAATTCTATTGCTTTTCATTATCTAAGAACTAAGAGTTGTTGAAACTCTTGTAGCATCTGACTGTAACATTTGGATGTCTGTTATTTTATACGCGGTACAACATCATCAACATAAATTAATTTAAAACCACACGACCAAATAAAAACATCATTACCCTGTCATAAAGTTAATAGAGATTTTGTTTTTGTTGAATTTTAGTTTACTTACAATCATTAATCATTTCTACCTGTCATGTTCATGTCATATGATTCCACTTCTCGTATTGAAATAATATCATAATTAAAGTCATGACGTGACATTTCATGCAGGTCTTTCGACTTTCCGCGAATAACGCCCCGTGAGAAAACCGTGATTACTGGTTCGTGACATTACACAAATATTACTTTAGATGGTAATCTATACGGTTATGTTTTTATTTAACTGTCATTAAACTTGTTTTCTAATCTTCTTTACAGCTCCCATCTAACGTAACAACTTTCATTGCGTATCTAAAAAAAATTTACCGGTTGTCGTCGGGCTCTACAATGCGATCGTTAGGATCCCTAAAATATAACGTGACAGAATCATTGAATATACCATTGATGGCCTAGCTACCCCATCCCCATCCCATGAATGTTATTTATTAATTATTTGAGTTAAACTTAGAATTGAAACTTACTAAGTATTTTATTTCCAAGACTAGAAATCCCTGACACTGACTGGGCTGACTTGTGGTAATGGCACATAAAAAGGTTATTATCTAGCGAACGTATACATGCGGGTTAAATGTCGGCTGGCGTCACCGATTGTTTTATATTTTTATCATTTTCAGCGACAGATACTGCCTATTTGCTTAACGTTTCTGCAATATAAACTAACTTCATTTTTTAAAAATACAATCATTCGCATGTTACGCCTAATTCAATAGTTTAAATTACGGTTACCAAGTTTGCAAAATTTTTATCGTACTTTGCCTACACGTTCTGAAAAGAACACTTGTGCAAAGAATCAACAACGAAAGAATTGAATTGCTAAAAATTGAGATCAGTGCACAAGCACGCGTGAATCCAATTGACTAGCAAGTAGCAATAGCATTGAATCCATTTGGAATCGAAACTCCTATCGTAAAAGGCCGTTGTGAAATCTACAATCCAAATATACTTTATCTCGATGACAAACCAGCCGTAGTCGGATACTTCCGAGACATTTGAGATCCAATATTAGTTTTCATAGCTCTCACATGAGACGGTTTCTGCGATAGAGAATATGAAATTTCTATTTATCTATGCATGGAAGAAATATGATTCAATGCACTTTCACTACTTATCATTTATTTACTTTACTAAGTTTCTGCATTCCTTTCCAAACTCCATTCCAACATTATCTGTACCTATTCGTATTTGAAACTTCTAAGAATTCTGTTTTCAAAGCCATGTTTACGGAATACTTAACATAACCTTTGGCCAAAACGAGTTTAGAAGATGAATAGAGGATAATTCGGTTGTAAACATGGTGGTAAGGCACAGCAAAAAACGAGTATGAAACTCAAAACTTACTCGTCTGACTTATGTTTACGTAAGAAGCGTGAACTAAGAATTAACAAAGCAAACTGGGAGCAACTTGTTTGCATGCTTTGGTTCTCACGGACACATCTCGAGCGAGACTGAAGTCTTAAGTAGTCTGACTTTTCTACAAAAATATTCTGGCATTGTGTAATGTACCCTGGTGTTTTAAGCGAGATAATTGTTTGGGGCGCTTTCTTCCGAACTATTCTGATGTTCTAGACGGTTCTCACGTCAAACTGTGTTGTTCGTGAGTGGAGAGTGGGACTGATCGTCAATGCGTGTCGGGCTGTCAATGTGGACCACTTTTGGTGTGTCACACGTAACACAATCAAGATTGGCAGAGTACCTATTTGTTTTGTACACCTCTCACCCATCATCGGCCAATCTTGTCACATAGATCGAACCCGGATCTAATAGTTCTACCACTTAATAACCCATCAATATTTGCCCATTAATTTAATTATGTTCTACCCTCCGTCCGTATCTCAGGCATTATCGCGTCCTTGATGTATCACATCATCGTAATAAAATCTAGTCTTCAATAAATATGTAGAGACTAGAACTAAGTTGGTACCCACTTGCTTTTTTTGCAATCTTATTATTAATGCAATGTTTCTAACAAATTTTTCCTAAACCCAATTTAATCCTCTAACGAGGCCTATGCCATAAAACATTAGAGTTTAGCCTCAGATAATGTTGTTTGTTATTGCTTATCGTATCTACGTGAAGTTACTCAATCTGTGTTACTTTTTTAAATGACTGCCACGTAAGAGGTGTCGTACCCAACTAGCAAAATTTTCGATATACAGCTATTATTAGCTGTATATCAGCTGTAGAAACAGTCGCATATCTATTGTAAACAAGCTTATATCATGCGAATTTGGCCCCACTTTAATCGCTATTAGGAGATATATTAGATATATTAAAGCTCCGCTTAGGACTACCGGGAAACAAATCATTTGTATATCTGTGTCCTTCTGAGCTAGTTGGTGTTAAATCAGTGACAAAAATTCAATTGTGTCACAATTAGGAAACAGAAGGGTCGCAGCTAACGCTGATTTACAATAATGTGATTACAAATTGTTGATTGGGATTCTATAATAACACTTGTTTTGTTTTGTGCGGACTTGTGCGTGATTTGGAACTCTGACAGGATTTTATTAAATTAAAACCAATAATATTGGTAAGTATCTTTATAATTTCCTCCATCTTGAAATCCATCGGTAAAAATTGACCGTATATTTTAAGTTTTGGGTGAAATTCATATGCGCTTGCAATTTTACTGATAAATGGGTACCA
>JARACY010001676.1:0-53811 GCA_029255725.1 Scrobipalpa atriplicella | reverse complement strand
AACTGATAAAATCGCAATACACATGTGACATTGACACGAAATAAGGTACAGTCGCCCAGAGCGCCATCTGTATTTAGCTTTTAGTTTGGCTCCTCATTGTTTCTAAGAAAATTAGCACTAGTCTACCAAAAGTGTTTACTTTAGGTAAACATTAACAATAACAAAGAACGGGCAGAAACAAATGCCGATTATAAATATCAAGATTGTAAAAAAAAAATGGGTGTACAGGGAGTAAAAAAATAGCTGATAAAACTTTAGGATGTGAACCTCTAGACGGCACGGCACCGACAACGGCGACGGCACGGTACCGTCGACGGTATCGTGGATGAGATAATGTATGAAAATCAATGAAATTATATGACACGCTTTTCCACTTGACGGCACGGCATGTCATCGATTCCCATAGATATTGTCACGTGATCGTTGCCGTGCCGGTGCCTATGCCCATGGAACTGATTAACTTTCCCCAAGGAAAGAAATATAAAAAAAAAATGTCCTCCCATTAAGTACCTACCTTACCTACTCAAGGATTTCATGCACTGTAAATTCTACATGAAAAAGATGACTAAGTACACAATCACGGCTTTATCCTAATGGGGTAAGCAAAGCGTGAACGACCTAAACAAAGGTTGTTTGACACAAGTTCTGAGGGTTATTTGATAAGTTCAGATTTTTTGGTTCGGAAAGATCTGTCTATACTACCGGGTGTAAGGGACAACGTACCAGAAACTGAAAGGGTTTACTCAGTCAACGAAATTACCTACAACTTTCACCAGGAAATTCTTTCAGGAAGTAAAAAAAAATTTGCTTTTCCATACAAATTGTTTGATCGTAGTGGTCATTTTGTATGGGAAATTCAATTTTATTTTCATATCCTGAAAGAATTTCTTGGTAAAAGTTGTTGAGTTTTGTTTACTGAGCAGCCCCTGTCAGTTTATGTCATAGTTCCTCTGAATAACAATATAGTGAAATCACCAAACAAATTTTATAGCATTTCCGAAAGCTGCACATTCTATGTTTTTCTATCGCTCTCAGTCCGGCAGTGCGAATACAATTTAAAGCATCATAAATCTAACTAAATAATATAAATCTAACTAAATAATATAAAGGGTGTAACGGACAGCTTGATGAAAACTGAAGGGGTTAAACTGACAGTCAAGGAAACTGACTGAACAACTTTCACCAACCCCCATCAACCCCCACCAGCTGTCCCTTACACCCCGTAGAGAGTAAGGAATGTGAAGCGACTGACCTGAGGGGACCATGACGCCGAGGCGCGACTCGAGCTGCGACTCCGCGTGCGAAAGATCCGCTTGCTGACACTCTGCACGACGCTGCTGGACGACCTCGACTTCTGCATGCCACCTGGGGGAGGAGCCACTGTAGGTGCGCTGCGACCCAAGAAGGTCGACAGAAACGAGTGCGAATGTGTGGGGGACGCCGGGGACGGAGGAGAAGTCGGAGTCGATGCTACAGACGCGAATTGCAACTCTCTGTACGTCAAAATCCAGTCCTCGACTGTTTGACAGCCTTTGTGGGGCCCGTCGTCGTCTACCTCGCCCCGTTCTTTTGGTTTTATGTTCCGCAAGTTTTTGTCATAGTTTATCCGCTTGAAGCGGTCAGCTTTGTCAGCGTCCACGCTCTTTTTTCGAGCCATTCTCAAGTATCGTTTGATCGTGTCGCTGACTGACTGGGATACGTCGTCGTGGTCCACGCTGGAACGACGCCGCGTCGCTTTCCGTTCCGGTGGAGGACTCGTCGGGCTAGTTGGAGCCGTTTGAGCTTCCAGCTTGTCCCGATAGTTCCTCTCAATTTCCAGTAACACTTCTTCGGCGATAGGTGATGTTTGTGTCCCAACATCAATACCTCTTTCTTCCAAGGATTCATGACACACTTCGATAAGTGGCGGTGGGGACATCGGCGGTGATCGCATAAAGTCCTCCCCATCATCACCACGCACAGTTCTACTTCGTACACTTCTGCTGGCACTCCCGTAAACACTAGGTCCATATCCACCACGGGGGCCGGCAACCGCCACCATTTCTTCACCCCTATACGGTTTAGTTTTACGCAAATCATGGTAAAGTTTTTGCATAAGATTTCTATCGGTTAATAGTCTGACACTATATGATCTCTGTTCGGAGACCGGCTGTAGTACCTCCCTAAGTTCTCAATTAGAGTCCTTTGCCCAGAGGAACTCGCATCCGAATCAGTGGGAGTCCGATCCGCTTGACGCTTTAAGTATTTTTTCAAACACCGCACCAACTCATCGTTCTCTGCGTGCTTTTTTGGGCCCGCTTCATCTTCTACTTTCAGGTACTTTCGCATAAGATCAATAAGGGTGCTCTCTTCTTCCTCCTCCTGCGTCGGAGCCAGAGGCAAGCCCGTTTGTTTGGAGTTGAACCCAGACGTGGAAGGTAGCGGTGGAGAAGAGAAGAAGTCCCGGCGTAGCTTCGCAATGTCGAAGCGACCTCCGGAGGTGTGGCCGATGTAGAGGTCGGTGGGGCGGGCCGGCGCGGTCGGCACGTCGTCGGACGGCGAGCGCGCGCGCACCGAGCCGCCCCGAGCGCGCTTCTTGCGCCGCGGCCGCGCCGGGATCGCTCCGGGGTAGGAGCTTTTCCTCCACAGCAGGAACCGCGGCTCCTTCTGGCAGACATCCTGGAAGTATGCCTCGATGCGCGGCAAGTCCTCGGCGCAGTTCCTAGCGCCTTCGGGGATGAGCCGGCGGCCGGCATCGGACATGTACTTCCAGGTCTTTCTCGTGAGCAGCCATCGCTCGCGCGGCTTCTCGCGGCGGCGCGGCAGCTTGGTCATGGGGTCGGGCGCGGCGTCGAGGCGGTGCCGGCGGCGGCGCTCCATGCCGTCAGGCGGGCTCGCGCGGGAGCATCGCGACCTCGGCGCGCGCACCTGCCGCACCGAACTGAACGCTACTCCGCACCGTTCCGAATATTATGCGCCGAAATAGCCGTCCGGTAATAGAGCGGCCGTGAACTGAATATAGGTTGCGCGCGCAGCACTGTGCGAGCGCGCGGCGGCCGACGGACTGCCGCCCGCCCGTAAACAAACCGCCCGCTCCGCCGCGCCCGCGCCGCCCAACAGGTGATTGACGATGGTCATGGCTCCGCTGAGCAGGCTCTCGCTGAGCTCTCAGTGGAAGCTTAAGCTCTGTGCCTTGTTTAGATGTGTAAGCTTGGTTTACGCTTTACGAAACATCATCTCCGTAGTCTTTTACCCATATTTCACGGAGATGGTTACCTGATCTAGGGGATTGTTGAACGAGGATACTGGTATCTACACAGAGCGATTGCCATCTGACCTTCTCAACCCAGTAGGGAAACAGGCCCAATCCTAGATTAGACTTTTGCCAGGTTAGTGGCCAAACCAGCTTGCAAAGATTTCAATGGCCTCTGACACAGCTTAACGACTAATATAACCCGACCGACGGCTTATCGTGCCCTCCGAAGCACAGAAACGCTCGAGTTGTATACCACTACCGGTCACCCATCCATGGTCTGACCACGGCGATGGTTGTATTCGTTATCAGAATGTAAAACTAAGCACTTGACCACGACGAGCGCTTGTTTAAATCGCGGCGGTAGAGTAGCTTTTGTATTTTTATTACGCTATTTGCCCAACCAGTGGCTTTTTAAAGTTTTTATCAGCAACACGTTTCAAGTTTATAATAATGGGATAACAGAGACAACTAAGGCGCGTATTTATAATCAGCTCTCAATAGTGACAGCGAGTTTGAGTTTGAATCAGAAATGTCATTTCAGTACAAAACGGCCTGTCAAATCCATACTTAATATCGCTCTCAAACTTGAGATCGCTTCATAAATGCGAGCCTAAGTACCTACAATCATGAAAAAAGTAGTCCTTAGAATGTGTACCAAATTATGCGAACGCAGGTATAGTTTTATTGAACAATACTGCCGTCCGCTTCTGTTAACACAAGACAGAAAAAGGTATGGTCTTATTTTAGTTGGATTGTATTCTCGCCGAATCGGGACCACTAACAACCGAAATACTAACAACATTTATGTTGGAAAAGAGTTACAAAAATATCAACAGATTTCAGACAATCGAGTGAAATAAAGTTGCTTTCCTTCCATTACATCAATCAAAAGCATTACTTAAATAAAAAACGGTTTATAGCGCTATGGAGACCAACATATCTTCCATTCCAGACTGGGAGCGATAGAAAAATAGAATGTGCCAGCTGCTTCTTGGACATGCTGTAAAAACCAGCTAAGGCATTCGAGAATTTTTAGTGTAACTATTGTAATTTAACCTGTCACTATAGCGATACCTACGTGATACCTACACATTTCAGTCTAAATTTCCCTCAGATCACGTGTTTTACGCTCTGCCTACCCCGTAAGAGATAAAGGCGTGACTTTATTAAAGCAGGTTGCCACCATAGAGATCTGTGGTTGCCACCTACCGATTATAATGGTGGAAATCTTTCGAGATTGCATCGTCTACCATTTTGCACGAGCAGTG
This sequence comes from Scrobipalpa atriplicella, assembly GCA_029255725.1. Taxonomy (NCBI): domain Eukaryota; kingdom Metazoa; phylum Arthropoda; class Insecta; order Lepidoptera; family Gelechiidae; genus Scrobipalpa; species Scrobipalpa atriplicella. Next base: position 49,308 of record JARACY010001676.1, on the reverse strand, counting down.
TCGTACACAACTTCCTAGGCCACTTATAAAACGCTCCGATTTAAAAATAAAACGGCGATATTACACAAACAGAATCACAGTGGGTCTGGGATTTGAATGAACGCGGCGAAAAAAGGAACCAACTCCGCCAACATGGCCGCCAGCGCCATTTTTGACAATCTCTTAACATGCAGCGCCCCCACCCACATTCATTCAAAGCCCGGTCGTTGTTCTCGAGGTATTTCTACCCTACACTACGGGTTACGGGTCTCGTAGCGCCATCTAGCGTTTGTAGTGAGTAAGAGGAAAATTGAAAAGTTGCCAAAACCCGATGATACAGTCTCGCTTTTCATTGAGGAAATGGTTTGCGTCTTGATTCGCAAGTTCGGGAGCTTGCAGATAGGTGGCGGGTGAAGCTCAGTTAGATCGATTTGGGAGCAAAATATAAGATCTTATATTTAACCAACTTAGAGTTTAAAGTACACTACCAGCTATAGCGGTTTGAGGGTTTCAAAGTTCAACACTCGTACTTATCTGAAATGTCATTTCAGTACAAAACGACCTGTCAAATCCATACTTAATATTGCTCTCAATCTTGAGATCGCTTTATAAATACGACCCTTAGAAATGGGTTTGCTTTGTATTGTTCTTTACTCCATAGACAAGGTCTTGACCATGGTCTTGACCCGTCATCCCTGGATGACAGTGACAAGAGTTGATGATAGAGCGATGGATAAGTTTGAGTTCGCTAAGTTGTTTGTTATGACGACTGGCACTTTCACGCACCGACGACGGAACATAGCAAGCTGTTTGGCGCCGGACTCCGTTAATCGCTAGCCAAGTGGTCCCTTGCGGAGCCTACCGCCGCGTTGTTGGAATCATTTGCCGTTACCCGGGGTGGACCACTAGCAGGTAGATCCCACCTCACCCCAAAAACCTCCACGCAGCTTCAAATCTGCAGTTGTCTCATTGATTGATCTATTTGTCTTGTGTAAGCTTTGCGAATGTTGTTTGTTATCGTTAACATGTGGTTTAAAGGAGCACAATACTTTTTTTTTACACACTGTATATCTAGATTTCGTTCAGCTTGTCACGCGTCCACGTTGTCCTCACACATTCGCTTCTGCGTCACGCACGCAAACGCAAGACATCGAACTTCGGAAATACAGTACGACAAAGTTTCAAATGAATGTGGCGAATAGAGGAACTATAACAACATTGGTGCCGACGACACAAAGGGGATGTAACATTTTTGGCTTACTGTGAATGGCGACCTTTATTTTTTTATTATGTCGCGGTGAAACCTAAACTATCTGATTCTACTCACTAATTTCTTTTGTGATTTTAAACGTAAACGTCACATTACCGAGATGTTTTAAATTAAAGATATCAGGATTTCGAAAATTCAATCTTCAAAAAATATCTCAGTAATGTGATGTTTTAATCAAAAAACACAACGTATATTTAAGGCCCGCATTTATAATCAGCTCTCAAGAGTGACAGCGAGTTTGAGTTCGTATCAGAAACGTCATTCCAATACAAAATGACCTGTCAAATCCGCACTCAATATTGCTCTCAATCTTGAGATGGCTTTATAAATACGAGCCTTAGATTTGTATTTGCGAGTAGAATCGTATAGTTAAGGTTTAACCGTGCGCCGCATAAGGCGTTGTCTTTTTTTAAATTCCCTTACCCAGTAGTTAACCCAAATAAATAAATGGTTGTGTCACAACCTTCTCACGTTAAACACTTCAAAGACCAATTATATCTGTTTTGGTATATATAATAGCACACAACCAAATGATATTAATATAAAAATACATAACTGTAATAATGCGCCACTCCGGGCAGTGTGCAATTGCCAGGTTATAAATAAGGTTGAAAAAACAAAATACCTTGGTGTCTATGTGGACCAGCGACTGACGTGGTATCCGCATCTTGAACATGTAATATCTAGAGTTAGGAAACTGATATGGATCTTTAAAACACTTCGCCATGTGGTGCCACGATCGGTTGTTGGTGCACAAAACACCAAGCGAGACCTACTTAAAGAGATATATTTGTCATTGGTTCAATCTATTATGACTTATTGTATAACTGTTTGGGGTGGTGCAGCGAAAACCCGATTTATTGATGTCGAGCGCGCTCAACGTAGACTAATTAAGGTTATGTATTTTAAGAAGATGAAGTTTTCGACTGTATCCTTATACAAAATTAGTAATATTCTTTCTGTTAGAAAACTATATATTGTTAAAACTGTTATAAAAAAACATATCTCTACCCCGTTCGACCAAAAACTCGCAAAGAAAAGAAGAAATGATACAGTCGTAAATGATCCTTTGGTAAATACTGTATTTGCTGCAAGGCAGTACAATAAACGTTCAGCGCACTTGTATAATTTTATTAATAAAGAGCTTAATATTTACGGCAAATATGTACACGAATGCAATAAATTACTTACTAAGTGGCTAGAACTAAAAACGTACGACGAAATTGAGGCTTTACTGGACTATACAGCTTAAATTCATTTTCACTGACATACACACATACAAATACACACATAATATATACACACACACACACACACACACACACACACACACACACACACAGACTTTTTAAACATTCAGTCAGAGTCAGAGTCATTAATACTATTTCTTTTTCTTTTAGCTAGTAATATTGGTTTTAAGAAAATTTATGGGTACCTACAATTTTTATAAGTAAGCGCATATTTAGGAAGAGTGGTGTCTCCTGACACAGGCAATTTAGCTTAAAAGGAGACATCAGTCACAATATTGTTTAAGAAATGTTTGTAATGCCTAAATAAAATTTTATTTTATTATTTTTTATTTAGTAGTCCGCAAGGCCGCATATTAAAAAAAATATTAGGGACATTCACACTGTGCCAGAAATGTAAGTAACCCTTTGACAGTTCTCTCAACATGCAGTGTAGTACACACATTGATTTATAGCCTTGACGTACTTGTAGGTCGCAACTCGTAACGCAAGCACCGACATTGAACTTCGGAAATAAAAGTTAATGAAAATACACGTCAAGCAGCACTGAAATAGAGCAAACCTGTTTACGTGCTAGGGACAAGGATACTCGGATAATTTCCCTGACAACGGGTTATTTAGGCCCGTATTTATAATCAGCTCTCAAGAGTGACAGCGAGTTTGAGTTCGTATCAGAAATGTCATTCTAGTACAAAATTATACCTGTCAAATCCGCACTCAATATTGCTCTCAATCTTGAGATCGCTTTATAAATACGATCCTTAGAGAGGTGATCTTAGCTGCACTCGAAATGAGTCGGAATATAATCCTAAGGTTTCGATTCTGTCGTAAACACAACTTAACTTATGGAAGGCTGCGGAGTGACGAATTTCCATACAAACGTAGTTTCGCTGTCATTCTCAAACTATTGACCTGACCAATCTTAACCATACTTTGTACACAAAATTAAATGCAGCATATCTATTTTTATAATTAGTTTTGGATTGAAAATATTAACCAAGTACAATTTAGAGAGCAAATTAAATTTTTAGACGATTTTCACGCAAAAACGTTTTTTCGGTCTCATTTCATGATGAATATTTTCAAACGAAACTAATTAGAAACATAATTATGTTGCATTCGATTATGTGTACTTTGGTTAAGTTTGGTTTTAACGTTTAAAAATGAAAACGTAACTACGTTTGTATGGGATTTCGCTGCTCCGGGAGACCCTTAAGTCCTGTCATGGAGAAAATAAGGCAGAAATTCAGCTGATATCAATCCTGTCAAAAATAAGTTGAATTTACGACCGAATCGGTACCATTATCCAGTGATACTTTCCCTGACACGTTCAACGTAAACATTGTCAAATGCCTATCTGAAATCAAATTAAACTTATTTACATCAACGTATTACTTGTCGAAAGAATTACTAAAATCTTTATGTATTTTTTCAGTAAAGAAAACGTCGTTATTACTTTTAAAAAAAAAGGCCAGATGGTGTAGTGGATATGGTCGCGGCCTTCTGTACAGGAGCCAATAAGTTTAAGTTGATTTCAAGTTCCGGTTTTTGCTATATCAAAAACTAGAATAATATTTACTGTTTTTTTTTATGAACAACATTTCTCAGACAACGTTTACTATAATTCAAAACCTATTTACCAACATTCTTTTATTTTTTACTTTGCTTAGATTTTTTTTTGAGTAAAACATTATATTTATACTTACATGGACTATTATAACTAACACTGTTCTCCACTTGTATTCCCATGATTATGACTAGAGTATCACATCTGTCCTCGCCCTTATTGCGAACGCTATAGCGTTCAACTTTACTTGGCAAATTCACTTCAACACTTACATTGTGTCCACTTTGTCACTATAGTGACATTCAATTTCATATCACTATAAGTTATTTTTTCTCACTTGTTTTTTATTGCATTGATGTTTTATCACTTTTGTTGTTACCTTGACTTTCACTTTGATTTTCACACTGTAAAATAGAAACTTTTATTTTATTATTGACAAATGCAAACATTTTGTCTATTTATTAAATTGCAATAAAATTATCACCCAAATCATTGGTATATTGCGTTAGAAGAAGAATTCCCAAATTACCCATTAAAAAACTGAAAAGTGAATCGTAGTGGTGTAGTGGAATGTACGTAACGTTGCGCACGCGCATGCTTCGCTCACACGGATAGAGCGTCGCGTGCGCCGGCCGGCCGCGGCGGCGTGTCACTGCCATACATCTGAAAACAAGGAAACGACTGTTAGTGCTTGATGTGGCAGTGGGGTCGTTCTTCAGAAATGATTCTTCGGGTCACTTTAGTGGCGAATTTTTTTTGTGCGTTTTTGCCATTTTTTTATATTGGAGAATAATAAAGAGATCAATAAAAGTTTAATTACAAAAAATTACTCATATCTAACCACAGGTTACAACAGAATTAATTTTCGAAATTTTCGATGCCACCAAACGTGACATATTGTGCCACTCGAGTGACCTTGTTATTATTATGAGGAAAAAGTGAAAGATTACCACCGTCAGCATAAGTTTAATATCCTTTTTGATTACTTTTAATGATATTATAACAGTTTGTTTACTTCAAAAACTTAAATGCGAACTGCAAATCTTATCCTGAAATCTCTTACGTTATAATAAGTAAACGAAAAAACCCTTCAAGGCATAGTCGCAATTTCTGCAATTATTACCGTTAAATGGAAACCTTCCAACTGGACCATCCCGTATCGACCCCTGGAGAAATCGACCAAGCTACCACTAAAATCACCACACCATTTTGTGGTGATTGGAGAAAGCTCAAGGATGTTCAAGCCAAGAACAAAATGCAACCACTACTCCCACAACACTTGCGAGACCTGCTAGAGGAAAAGAAGCGCACCAGAAAGTTCTTCACTAGATTCCCTCCATTAAAGAACCATCTCAACCACTAACTGAATCAAACATGAGTTGGGGGAAATCTACCCAAGAAGACCGTTTAAGCAATCACCCAAGTCTTCAACGGAATCCTCAGAACTGGTCATTTCCACACACCATGGAAAAGCGCAAAAATCATTGTGCTTCCGATGCCAGGCAAGAACTTGGCCAACCCGGAGAGTTATCAGCCCATCTTATTGCTACCAACGCTCTCTAAAGTGTTTGAGAAGTTTATCCTGCCTCACATACCCAAGACCAGAACAGTTCGGGTTTCGCTTAGAGCATTCCACAACTGCTACCTGCTAGAGTGAACCATGACATGGCTACGAGGATGAACAAGATGGAATACTCGGTGTTCGTAATAATTGACATGGAAAAGGCATTCGACAGGGTGTGGCACGACGGGCGCGTCTACAAACTGTCGAAAACCTCAACACCCAGAAGGATCGTCAAGACCATCGAGTCATTCCTCAGAGGCAGAAACTTTCCACGTGGCCGTCGAAGGTGCCAGATCCACTGAACACCCCATCGAAGCGGGAGTACCTCAAGGGAGCTGGCTGTCTCTCCCCGGCGTGTTATTCCATCTACACGGACGACATACCCAGAGTGGGTGACGTTTAATTGGCTCTATTCGCTGACGATGCGGCCTTCATCTCAGCGTCCTACAAACCACAGCATGCAGCCAAGAAAATGCAGCCGACGGTCGACGCGCTCCCAGGCTGGTTGAGCCATTGGCGCGTGAAAGCAAACGTTGCCAAGACACAGGCTTTAATCATAGGAAGATGCCACTTACCATCCCCACTTCGCCTCCATGGACAGGAGTTCAAAAGCCCTGTCAAACATCTCGGTATAACCATAGACAGGAACCTTACCATGAAAAAACACGAACGCGGTGGGACAAGTCAAGGCAGCCCGAGCCAAACTGCGGCAAGATAGCAAACTGCCCACGAAAACCAAGCTCAACATCTACAAAACGTACTTGCGCGCAAGGCTGACGTACGCGGCGCCCGCTTGGTACGCTCTCGCGTGCAACTCGTTGAAAAAGAAGATCAGAGCCCAGGAAAACTTAACTATCCGATCGGCAATAAAGACTCCAATATTATATGAGAAACGATGTGCTTCACCGAGATCTCGAGTAGGAGAACATCGACCAGTTCATTGCACGACTTGCCATGGGGTCTCACACGGTGGGCTTGACCGCGGAGGGTAGCTAAAGAAGAACCCAGGGACCGGCCTGTAGTTGCAGGCCGCGTGGATTGCCTCTCCAGGGAGCCTGAGTATGTCCGAAGGAGATTTCCGCCAAGGAAGAAGTTCCGGGGCGAAGGATTATCAGTCAGCTGTCTGCCAAGACAAAAATGTTGTCCTTAAAACGAAAAGTCATAATAAACGAGCTATAAGACAAGATTATCACTATACGCTTCATAAATAATGTTTTACATTAATTACTTTACAATAAGAACGCGGTATTCATATGAATTCATATTCATATGAATATGAATGGCTATATGTGTATATGTGTTACGGCTAATACCCGAAGTGCGGCTACACCTAGTTTTAGCCGGTTAGAACTAGGTGTAGCCACTTACTCTTGGCTAAACCTAGTATTAGCCGATTGTTTTCGGCTAAAACTAGGTCTAGCCTTCATCATGCCGGCTACAACTAGGTCCAGCCATTCCCTGTTGGCTAAAACTAGGTCTATCCGATATCATTCCGGCTAGAACTAGGTCCAGCCATTCCCTGTTGGATAAAACTAGGTCTATCCGATATCATTCCGGCTAGAACTAGGTCCAGACAATCCCTGTTGGATAAAACTTAGATGCGTGTCCCGCCAAGCCTTCCGCCCCGCGTCACACTCAAGACTCACAGCATCTGCAGCAGCGGCGCGGGTGGAGGGCATAGCGGGGCACGCACCTCTGCAGGTTGTGAGCGCCAGAAAGAAACGTAGAGAGTTTTTTTTTATTATGATAGCATGCCGGCTACAACTATGTACAGCTAATCCCTGTTAGATAAAACTAAGACACGCGCTGCTGCTTCAGAGGCTGTGAGTCACACTCGCTAGTAGACCTGCAGTAGATCAGCAGCACCTGGCGCTCACAACCTGCAGAGGCACGTGCCTCGCTATGCCCTCCACCCCGCGCCGCTGCTGCAGATGCTGTGAGTCATGAGTGTGACGCGGGGCGGAAGGCTTGGCGGGACACGCCTCTAAGTTTTATCCAACAGGGATTGTCTGGACCTAGTTCTAGCCGGAATGATATTGGTTAGACCTAGTTTTAGCCAACAGGGAATGGCTGGACCTAGTTCTAGCCGGAATGATATCGGATAGACCTAGTTTTAGCCAACAAGGAATGGCTGGACCTAGTTGTAGCCGGCATGATGAAGGCTAGACCTAGTTTTAGCCGAAAACAATCGGCTAATACTAGGTTTAGCCAAGAGTAAGTGGCTACACCTAGTTCTAACCGGCTAAAACTAGGTGTAGCCGCACTTCGGGTATTAGCCGTAACATATGCATTATATTATTTATTTATTCTAGTGATTGTTGTATGTATTTGTTTAGTTAAATTAATTTTATTTATTCACTGCTCATGTAGATTAAATATTTAAATTGTGCACGTCTTATCCGCATTACGTTTTATGCTATCACACTTATTAGGTCTGCTGTAAGAAATTTCTTTTTAGAAATAAGCAGTGCCTGTTGTGTCGTAATTCCTATGTAATTGTTCTGTGTATGTTCATGTGTACAATAAACTGTTAAATACATAAATAAATAAATAAATGAATTTTGTTTAAGTAATAAGATAAGTCACTTGAGTGGTGTGAAATGTCGCTTTGGTGGACAAAATGCCACCCAAATCACGCCACCCAAGTGACCGAATTTAGGGTATTTTCGCAATTTCTCTCTAAACTATGCAATAAATTCCTTTTTTTTAAATTAATCTAAAATCTCGGTTATATTTACGAGTTAATAATAGTAATAACAGATTCAAAGTGTTATTCTATCATACATTACACATGTCCACTTGAGTGATCTGCGTAGGTAGAAAAATGTTGGTCTCGAAAATTAAGCACCTTCTATTTTTTTTCGGGAACTGCGATGAGTCACCAGTCCTCTTTCCTCAGATGCCATGTCAGGACTGGAAAATGGCGGGAGTGTTTTCCTGGTCATAGTTAGCTTCGTTGAGACGTAAGAGTCGTTTCAAACCGCGCGCTCAGAAGTCTCGAAAACGTGTGACCGACACAAAGTGCTTGTTTTGTGAATGTTGGTGTTTAAATATGTGTGTAGTTTATTATTTTAAATAAATCTGTGGTTTTTCAGGATCATTTTCATGGGTAAAAAGTACGACATAGTCCAGGTAAATAAATTGCTATAAGCTTTTCAATTTCGGAAGAGCAGAGTGTGACACGCGAAGAACGCTAGTTTTGACCCCGATTTCAGGTTTCTAACTATGGTTTAGTTTAACGTATTTTGTAATATTATGTTGAAATTAGGAATTCTAGGTAGTTAATTAAACAAACAAACATATAAAAAAGAGTTTTAAGCTGTGCGTTTTATATCATTAGAGTATTAAGCGTGTGACCGAAAATTTCCACCTCTCAAAGAATGACCCAGTGAACTTAGGAAAAAATTTGTACATTATATAAATGGGAAAAATACCTTAAGGTTAATATTACTTAAGGCGCATTACATATCTCTATCCGTTTTGAGGTTTATTTTCATTTCAGAAAAAAATATGAGTATTGGTGACAGGTCATCGTTTAAATTAAATACCACTGGTAAGGTACGTAATTTTTTCGTAAGTAAACTTAAGGACCTTATTGGGCACCTTTCTCTGTAAACTGTGCAAATAATTTAAGGGCACTACACGGCGCACCCACCACACGTACATATATTGTGTGTGGCTGTGTGTGTTGCGCGGGGTTTGATTCTGGGGAGCGTCAATCAGTGCAATTGAGGAAGATAGATCGTTTGATTGATATTTTTGTAAGTAAAAATAGACTAGCCAAGGTTACATGGATCTGTAATTGAATAGGGCTGTGCTGATTATCATCAAAATAAGTTGTATTTTCGTACTTTTTATTCTTCAATAGTATATTAGTTGGTTCCTATAAATAGTCACTGGAAATGTCCCTGGTTCAGCAGACAAATGATCTAATAGACCATGCCTGTCATTCTCTGTCATCAGATAACAGAACTAATTTTAATCCTGTCAGTTTGAATTCGATCCCTCACAGGATTTTAGTCTTTATCTTCCCACACCACGACTTATTTACGTATATATTTATTTTAGGTTACTTCCATGCTGGAATGGGTGATAGAAAAAAATAGAATGTTTCAGCTGCGTCTCCTCCCGGGAATGCTGTTAAAACCAGCTAAAGTTTCGGCGTATTGCAATTTAGGCGATGGGCTGACAACCCGTCACTATGACATGATCATATGTAATAACTAATAACCCTCAAAACTGTCAGACGTGGCGGAACCACATTTATTTAGGTTGTTTTTGCTCTGCCTACCCCATTAGGGATAAAGGCGTGATTTATGTATGTATGTAAGTACTAAGTATGTTTTTTTTTTTACTCGCTAGGTTGTTAATCGCTGTGTGGAAATCCCGCACAATCTGGAATGCGGAAAAGAGACAGCGGCTAATATTAGTACCGGAAAAGAATGTTTTCAGCCGCATTTCTTCAGCAGAGCCGCTGAAAAATTGCTCCCATTACATTAGCCGGATGTCTGGTAATGGGCCGAAAAGTGGCAGTTAAAAACTATCGTTATATCATACTTTGCAATAAAAAGGTGAAATATGAGGAAGCAAGAAAGATATTGATCGCAGATAACAATTTACAAAATTCAAGCTAGTAATATTCTTAATAGCTATGCCTGTGAATTCTTACTATGTATGAGTAAGTATCCCGGTTTGTATAGAAAATACGCAGTGACGAACATACTGAAAACGCTTCTTCGCGCGTAGGAGCCGGATCTGCTAGCCCGCGCGCGGAAGCGTGTTTTCAGACAATGGAATCGCTGCGAGTGTGATGGGCACCTTTGCGCCGGAAATGACAAGGGGCGGTATATTTGACTTAATTTGTTTAGGTCGAAATGTAAAACAATAAAAATACTGTAACCATTGTATGGGCCAAATGTATTTCCATATGTTATGTCGACATATTGTCACGTTTTGTTGTTCGTTCTTGGGTTAGGAATAAGCCAAGTCTTCAGTATATTATCATTAAGGCATTTAACAAATTCAAGATGATGTGAAAAATCAGACGAGGCTGTATGGCTCTGTTCCTTTGCCTATCCTATAATGGATGAATGAAAAAAAAAAAAGTTCTTGGGTAAATCGTGGGTAAATCTATTCAGTTAGTTATCCCTATATAGTTTGTGGTTTCATGGGTAGGTTGGTAATGTAATCTCAAAGGTTTTGATCGCGCGCAGCAACGTTTATAAAAAATAAGGGTCGCCATTTACAGTATAACAGGCGCCATACAAAAATGTTACACCCTGTATAACAGGATAGACGCTTTTATAGCCCTCAGAAAATCATACCCTGCCTTGTAATATCGTAAGCGGAACCAAGGCGAACGGACACCGCTGCTGAGTGTTGACGTCAGTGACGGAACCGTAAGGTCAGGAGGAGTTCAGACGGAGAACTACTGAGGTTCTGTATACAGCAGTTAGGCTTCATACAGAGGAACAGCTATACCGAGTGTAAGGGACAGCTTCCCTGAGGGTTGCTTAGTCAACGAAACTTAACAATTTCTCCGAGGAAATTCTGTCAGGAAATTAAAAAAAAAATACGTTTCCATACAAATTGTCTGATTGAGGTGGTCATTTTGTATGGGAAAGTCATTCTTTTTAATATTTCCTGAAAATAAACCCTGGCGTAAGTTGTTCAGTTTCGATGACTGAGCAACCCATATCAGTTTGCAGGGAGCTATCCTTTAAACCTTTGTATATTACTATACTATTTAATATTCTGTGGTTAGCAAGTGCTGTTTTGAATTTCATGAATATACTCAATTATGATTCGCGTAAATGCAAGAAATTCTTCATTTAGTAATCCATAAAGTCACAAGGACGTAAGGGGCACCTACAGGGCATATGGATCAAAATTGAACATAATTATGAATTAGGGAGAAATTAGTCCAAGATGGGTTACGAAGCTAACAGCCTTATACGCCCGCGGAACCCCAAAACATATGATAACCGCTGACACGTATACGAGCGCGGTATTTTTCACGTTGCCGCGAGTGGGGACCGAACTCGCGACATTATTTCTGTCGTGTCGTGCTCCGTCTCGTGCCAAAATTCCCTGGCACCGACCACTATACACTCAGTAGGCCAATTTTGTAGAACTGTGTTTTGGGAGTTAGGAATACATGGAGATGTGTTATGCAGTGACTGAAGTCAACTCTACGTCATGGGGCGATGCGGTACATACTGATAAACATGCGAAGCTGTTTGAAGATGTGTCACAAGGAATTTTCGAGTTCTGTCAGGCTATTTTTTGCATAGTACTTAGGTAAGTAGATTAAGTTTTTCAGTATCACGCTCTTACGAAAAGCGCGCGCGACGTCGTTGCGTCGCTTCCCGGTGTAAATTGACCAATTAGTTTAGTCGGTAGAAACTTAACCAAACTTCAGTTTTCCGTGTATCATATTGTGTTTGTTACTCTGTGGCTGATATATCTGTTCATGGTTATTTGTCCGACGGAAACTTACCTATACTATAGCCAACCGCCACCCGCCACACGTCTTCAGTACTTATTCTGTGTGTGTATCATTTGTGTGTCTGTTACTCTGTGGCAATATTTGACCGTCTATCCCATGGTTATTAGTCCGACGGAAGCTTATCTTAATATCCAAACGTCACACGTCTTCAGTATTCCGTGTATCATATTATAATGTGTCCGTCACACACTGTGGCTGACATGTCCGACCACGGTAATTGGTCCGGCGAAAACTAATATGATCTGGTTTGATCTTAATAGTAAAGGAGTCTGTATTTCGCTGAGGTTCTATAGATGGAAATAAAATATACCGGGTGTAAGGGGCAGTTTCCCGCAAACGGATATAGTGGTTGCTAAAGCTAAGTCAACGAAACTGAACAACTTACTAACTGCACTTATGCACTATACTGAAAGCTTGAACCGTCTAAACAGCCCATTACACGAAGAAATTCTTTTAGGAAGTGAAAGTGACGTAAGATTGCTTATTATGACATAAAATAAGAGCATGCTCTATAATTGCTCTTTGCTTATGCTCACTTCTCAAAAATAAAATAAGAGCATTCTCTATAATTGCCCTTTGCCTATGCTCACTTCTCAAAAATCTTTATTATTTTGTATGTACGTAGAATTGAGGTTTAGGTTTGAACGTGCGCTGCGATGTTTTAAAAAAGAAAAGGTCGCCATTTGCAGCATGCCAGGCACCATACAAAAAGGTTAAGTACATAATAAAGGTTACGTTTGCTGATCAAATTTTAGGGTGTGAACATGAAACTGAACAACTTTTCCCAAGGAACATAGGTCGAAATAAGAAAAAAAAGTGTCTCTCATGTAAAATAAATGTATAATATATTTATTATATACTATGTAGTTTTTTAAATACTACTATATATATAGTTTTGGTCAGTTGTGGCCATGGGCGTACCGTGCACTCCTCTGGATTTTGTTTTCCCCTACTAGCTATCAACTTTTGTACAAGTGATTTGCACCCCCCTGGCCCCAAAACCTGGGTACGTCATGGTTGTGGCCCTGCCCTGCCCTACTATTTATATTTACATACAGTACATTTAGTATAAATAGCGACGTAGGTAGGTACGGTATTTTTAGCGTCATATTGTTGTACAGAAATAATGTGGGCAAGGCTCCTGCTTGTTAATAATAAACTTGGTGCTTGTTGTGAATAGAGGTAAAACAATTGCACATGCACTTGTTTACTAAAAATAAACGTAGGGTCGTATTTATAGAGCGATCTCAAGATTGAGAGCAATATTAAGTATGGATTTGACAGGCCGTTTTGTACTGATATGACATTTCTGATTCAAACTCGCTGTCACTCTTGAGAGCTGATTATAAATACGGGCCCTAGATATGCGTGTTTATCATAATCTTTTGCGTCAGACACGTCGACATTTTGTACATGAGGTAGTTACCTAGTTCTACTCTTGAAACTGAATAACTTTCCAATGTTAAATAATTTAATTAAATTAAAAAAGGTGACAACAGAATTATAAATTTCATTTCTTGAATTTTATATGTATAAATCCATCTAATAACTAGGCTTATATTTATATAATATTTTCAATAAAATCATTAACCGGATCGTAATAATAATTTAACAGAATCACCTCTTGGGATAAAAAATATGTACAAGTCATTAGATATCCCATGAAACTAATTAATGTTGTAGTACACAGCGACAGAGTGGCCAAGGTTGTTGACCTCGTCTCTGGATTAGTCACAGGAGTATTAAAGTCGCCAAATCATTGAAAAACTCATGTTTTTCTTTCTACAAAGTGTGACAAACTTCTACTGACTGTCTTCGTTCGATGAGTGTGCCCCAAGAACTGACAGACAAGACACAACAAGACAGACATGTCTACCCTTACTTAGCCACGACCCGCAAGTTCCTCAGTTGATCTTCAAAGTCAGTAAAGTCGACGATGGAGCGAGCTCACCTCAGAAGATGTCTGTCTGTTCACTCTAACGTTGAAGAGTTGAGGGTTGACACCATGGCTTAGACCACGGAGGCAATGTTACAACTAAAACGTCGTAGCAAGTGCCAATGCTACGCCGTAGCAGAGGTCAGCTTAGACATGACTACGACCGTAGCAATTTAATAGACATCATTACAAATAGCGCTGTCGATTCTCGCGACATCATTCTAATTCTTAGATAGCGCTGTCACTTTTATTAACTTTGACATATATCAAATAAACACATGACTTTGACATTCTTAATCTGACGCAAGACTGCTTATTTTGACGTAAAATAAGAGAGCATGCTCTATGCTCAGTTTTTAGAGTTTTTAAATAATTTTAAATGTCTTACGTCAAATTAGCAATGTCAAAGTCATGAGTTTATATTAGCTATCCTCAAATTTAAAAGAAAAGGACAGCGCTATCTTAAAATTAGTTAAATCGAAAGCAGTGGGGGGTTATACTTGTACAGGTGTGATACAGAAATTAAAATATTTGCTGACCATAGGTATTTTTAGTTAGGTAGGGTGTATCCTACCTATCTATGAAACTAAACAACTTTCCCTAAGGTTGAACTGACGCAACGACGCGACGCGACGCAGGGCAAAGCTGCTTGGAGATGAAACTTGCTGTAGTGAAAGGCAGCAACGCGCGGCGCAGCGCGACGCCATGAGAGATTTTCTTTTTGCATCTTTAGTTTCTACATTTTCAATGCAAAAGTGCGCGCCGCGTCGCATTGCGTCGCTTACTAAACAAAGGAAAGCCCTGGTATGAAGTATTTATGTCTGTATGGTACAGTACATACGTGTATGACGTCATCAAATCGTTTCATCTCTCCACCGCCGCAGGCGAAGGTTGCTCATACAATTACTATTTTTGAAAACACGCTTCGACGAAATGTCTCCTCGAACGTATGATTATTTTTCCCCGTTTCATATCCCCATGTAAACTAAAATAACACAGACAGAGACAGAGACAGATACGCATAATTTAAGGGGGGAGATAGCCAAAAACTTTTTATTCTTGTATTTGATACTTTATAGAATGTAACATAGGTACTATCGATACTAATAATATAAATTCCAAAATTATTCTGTCTGTTTGCCTGCCTGTCTGTTGCTCTTTTTCGCCTAAACGGCTGAACGGATTTTCATAAAAGGCGTTGTGATAAATGGTAACCTGGAGACGGATATAAGCTACTTTTTACCTTGGGAAAATACCTAATTCCTACGGAGAAACATATTAAACTTATACTTATACAAAAAAATATGAATAAAGAATATTATATGTTTTTAAACAGCGCCTACACGTTATGATTCATTATTTATAATATTCTAGTCGTACTCAATGAATCAATGAGTGGGTGTTCTATCACTTCGGTGAACTGTGACGCAAAATATACAGGATCATAACGGAATTATAGCCGTCATACTAAACCTTATTTAGTTGTAGAATCGAGAACTTAGTCAAAATATTTGCTTTAGCATAAAAAATTTCTGATCGAAGTGGTAATCTTACTTATATGGGAAAGGTACTTTTTTTTCTGAAAGAATTTCCTGGTGAAAATTGTTCAGTTTCGTTGACTGAGCAACCCCTATCTTAGGCCCCTTATAACTATAACCCACCCCTAGATTAAAAATGTCTATCCAATTGCTACGACGTAGCTGACCTCTGCCACAGAATAATAATATAGTATCTAACGATACAGAATTTTCACTCCCCTACAACGCCCGCTCAAATAGCGAAAAACACGCACACAAGTACACGTGAAGTAAACATATTAGGGTTGGTTCCGCGCGACACAATTCGGAGCGAGGCAACGAGTAAAGAAGGCAGATATTTTGTATCACCGAGACGATTGACAACCCGACCGCTTTAGGCCGCCCGTTCGGGCGGCCTTAGATGGAAACCGGTTCCGTAACTAAAATGCGGAGTGAAACAGGCCTGCCCCTGCTACGGCGTAGGCACTTGCTACGATGTCTTAGTTGTAGCAGTTCTAGCCGACAGATGGCGCCACATCAAGAAACGCAAGTTCTGAAACGCGGTATCGAAGTTTTCTCAGCAATCTGGAACACAAGTCCCAAACTTTTCCGGTTGGAATCCGGTCCCACAAGACCCCCACAATTAATTCCTAAATAGTTATTTCCTCTGTAGTCTAGTGGTTTAAGCCATGGCTCACGACCCAGCAGTAGTGTCAGGTTCGATTCCCGGCAACGACTTTGTGTTTGGTTAGGAGTTAGGACATTGTTCCCCTATCAGTTTGCGGGTAGCTGTCCCTTACACCCTGTATAAGTGATATTAAACAAGCATTACCGTTGACATGTCGTTAAATAGATTAAATAACTGCTGCAATAAACTAGGATTAAAGACTAGTGGTTTGGTTAATCGTTAATTTTGAACAACTATTTATTTAAATTTATGAGTTAACACATTGAGTTAACTGCCTCCGTGGTAAAGTCAATGCAGGCTGAATCACCTGATCTGTAAGAAAAAAGATTGCGTGCTTCGGAGGGCACGTTAATTGCCTTTGAAATCTGTCCAGTAATTTTGGAGTTTAACGTCGTTTTATATGAGCTCATTATCTTCATATAGTGGACGGGGTAGGTATAACGCCGCCAACGTCATTTTTGTCAGTTCTCCCAACATGCAGCGCCCCCACCCACGTTCATTGCAACCGCACGCACTGCAGATACTCGTCATCGTCACCCAATGACTAAGAGAATGCGTAACTATCACTCACGCCTTATTTTAGGGCTACACGTAAGTATTAATAAGATATAACTTGGTCTGAGCCATGGGCTCTTGATCCAAAAGGGGAACATAAAAAATGTCTCTTTGTAACTTTGTGAGATTTTCCCCAGTTTGGTTAGGACATTGCAAGTTGTATCACCTGTATCGTATGAAAGACGTTTTTCAATTTTGGCCACGCAAACACCACGCCCGTTGGCCAAGAACGGAAGGCCGCGTTGCTCTCCCGCCGCCGTGCCAGTTGTACCATTTGACGGTACCATTGGATGGTACTAACTGGTACCTTTTCTAAGCCCAAAACGTATGAACGTATGTTGTTTGTGTATTACTGTGTATTTGTCTAAAATATTTTGTATTGTATTGTATGAAACACGCGTTCAGCGTACAGCCCAATCACATCTGAACACAGTAAAATATAGAAAACTAAATAAGACGTAAGTAAGTAATTTCCTTCAGACGTATTTTATTAACCGATTCTAATACTGGGTCTTTGTTTTAATAACATAACAATAACCTCCGGTTCCACGTGGTTAAACTTTATTAACACAAGAATATAAACGCATAGAATTATTACCGCGTATGACGCATGCGAGTCGCTTCTAACAATTGTTACATACATACATAAAGTCACGCGTTTACCCTTTACGGGGTGGGCAACGCATAAAGCGTTTATGACAGCATGCTGTCCATTCTGGCGGCACTATTCGTTAAGTATTTTTAAGATAGCGCCGTCACTTTCTCAACTTTTAAATGTGAAAGAGATTGCAAATAACATAAACGACGTAAAATAAGAAGCATGCTCTATGCTCAGCTCACTTCTTAAAATTCCTTATTTTAAGCGTTAACTTCAGTTTAGAATTGTCAATGTCATGTGTTTACTCTCTCATTGTTAAGTTGAGAAAGTGACAGCGCTGTCTTAAAGTTAGTTAATGAATGGTGCCGCCAGAATCGACAAAATGTATAGTCCAATATTAGCTGGTGTTTACCAATAACTACAAACGCGCTGCACAACTGCTAAATGGCTGAAACTCAGGCCAGTCTGCAAACTGTTAATGTTCGTCATAAATCGAGTGCATGTGATAGTGGCGGAGTCGCAGTGTAAGCGGACGAAAAGATGGATTTTTGGATCACTCAAATCGCAATGTGCATAAAGAGTAAGTACCTACCTAACATTCGCATGTGAAAACTGAACGGCTTATATCTGTCGAACGGAGGGCGAAGGCTATCTCAACGTTTCGACCCTATACGGCGCCCGCCGCGCTCATAAGTAATCTGTGCCTATACGAAGGTCTTCTTCAGGATTAAGAAATTCACAATCAAAGGTTTACACTTGACGGCGGTGTAGTGTGACTTTCTCATTCTCACGTTTGTAGCTGTTATTGGTAAACACAAGACGGCATACGTATAAGATGCCTACTGGCGTCAGCAATATCAAACGTTTGGCAGTGTGGCTGTTGTATGCAGAGACTGGCTGATAAAAGACTCCCAGTTATCGCTCTGCTCATGAACCCGCTAGATATGACGCCATACACCACACCGCCACTTGTAGCCTACTGACGTCACCAACACCAAACGTTTGGCAATGTGGTTGTTGTAACATTATAGTATAATGATTATACAGAATGTAACTGAAAGGGTTTATGCCTGAAGGATGTGAATCTGCCTTTAAACCTGAACTTTTCCCAAGAACAATAAGTTGAAAACCACAGAAGAAAAAAATCAGAAGAAAATTTGAGATTCGTAGGCGCACATAATCACTAAATCTTGACTAAAATAGTCACCTGTCATTGTCTATCCTGAGATAAAAGAAAAGGACGGCAACGATTTTGGTTAAATCATGCTCTCCACGAATCGATAGCATTATCACCTTAATAGGTACGATATACTTCTCCACGAGGGCACAGAATAACGTAGTGGTCAACCCAGCTGTCAAAGTTTTCATGCCGCCAAGGCAATATTTTAACTGAGACCAACGAAGCACGGAGACGCTAGATTTGTATACCACTACCGATTGGTTAACCAGCCATGCCCTGGCCACGGCGGCGATGGTTGCTTAATATTCGTTATCGGAATGAATAACCAGTTACCATTTGACCACGAGCGCTTCTTTTCTTTGATGATTCACACTATTCAATAACATTAGATCACCATGTATGTAGTCGATCTATTCATGGTGAACAATGGGATCCAAAACCAAGGAGTCTATAATGTTTACATACCTTGAACTTATACATAATGTACACCTGTTTCACTAACGGGATAGGCAGAGCATCAACTACCTATATAACAACGTACTTGTGCGTGTAAATTTTAAGAATGTTGCAGCTATGCAGATTTTTTTACATCCGCATCTGCGGATTTTTCAGGTTTCACATTAGGTGTCAGAGTTATTAAACCACCTGATAGCGCAGCTAAGGCCTCTGACATGGTTTGTGTAACGGCAGCTAATTGTAGTAGTGTTGCAAAACGGAGTAGAAACGATTTATCTGAAATCCATTTGCTGGTTTTTACAGCATTCCTGAGATTAGAAGCAGCCTAATTAGTCCATGGGATGATGCTCCAAATCGGGTCTTAGCCGTCTTAGTCAACCACTTCACACACAATCTATGAATTTTTTCGTAGTTGTGTGCAGGTTTCCTCACGAAGTTTTCCTATCTACTACACCGGCTTGTACCGTATACGTATACTCCTCGTATACTTATTTAGCAAGCAATGGATTTTAAACAATCGTCCGCAACTATGTGTCTGCACTTAATTGATTGCTTTTCAAGAGTCACGTTCATCAGGAAACGATCTGACACCTCAGTTTGTAAACTCGACGACAGTCAGTCTAGCTTGTGTTTGCGCAACACACAAGTGCACTCTCTATTCCTTCAATGGCCACGATTCGGCGTAAACAAGATTTAACTAAAATAAAACGATACACCCGTCAATTTCTGGGGGAGATTCGGTTGCACAAAAAAACACAAAATCTTGACTAAAATGGACACCTGTCAGACAGAAAGTCACAAGATAATAATAACGGTATGTATGTAGATAGATCCAGACCAGAGTTCAGTGAACTAAAATAGAAACACTTAGGTATTCTTGGAAAACAGCTTAACAAATATAATTGGTTTTCAACTCGGTCACCTAGTAAGACTAATAAGATATGTCAACCTAAAGTCACGTTTCAAAAATGGAACTAGTTAACGCCATTTTCACGTTTTCAGTTTTTTTTAGTTCGTATATTTACACAAATAAAATTTTATATTAATTTGAAAAGCACTCTTAAACATAAAAATAATTAAAATTTATTTAACTCTCTTGGTAGTTTCTAATGAAAAGGCCGCCGGCTAGCCCCTTAAGAAAATTCCATTTTAACATGCTAAACATGCTTTGAAGTTACAAACTAGCGTAAAAGTGTCATTTTATATTAAATTCCCCCGTTTCCATCACTTTCCTGTCTTATTAAATTATTTTAACTTGAAGACGTGAATATAAGTCGCGATATTTTTAGCCAATCAATGACAGATGACGTTGGAATTCGTCGTAGGCGCATCTAGTAGTGTAAATACCTAGAGTTTAGAAGATATAGAACTGAGCTGGAGCAAATGTATTTTTTTTTTCACCCGAGCTGAAAAGTGAAAAATTTTCATCAAGGAAAAAAAACATACGAAACGGATATGGGTACACAGCGTACATTTACTAGGAAGGCCAATTTTTTCAGATACGAATTGGATACGAATCTAATATGGATGAGTGCAAAAAAGCCCAACACTTTTCAGTAAACCGCTCTATCATTGGAGCAGAGCGTGACAGTTGAGTTTTTGTGTTGCATTGCCGAGATGCCTAAACTAATTTATATTAACCGCCCGCAGAACCGGCAATGCAATACAAACCCACTTTCACGGCGGTCGCAGATGGTCGTAGTGTTTTGGCGCCTAGAACTGGCCGGTGTAATAAATTTTAACCAATGTTAGCACATGTCTTTTGATCCGTTTGTAGAAGTTCAAACGATACATGTAGGTACCACTGTGTGTTCCATTTTATTTTGTTAGTTTGTTTTGTTACAAAGTTTTTTGTGTGTGAAAAGAACACAAAATCCTAACGGTTTAGTTAAGGAAAAGGGCCTATAAATCTGTGTCCATGCTCCACCTATTTCCTAGTTGACTACGGGATTCTAAGTACCCGACTACCCGTATTTATAAAGCGATCTCAAACTCGCTGTCACTCTTGAGAGCTGATTATAAATACGGGCCTTAGACTCCACGTGTCTCAATAGTAGACTCTCCCTTATATAATTTATCAATAATTTACGTGACATTGGCAGAATTGTGACTGCACAACTACACTTTTACAACTTATAAACAAACAACTTACTTAATAAACACTGAATGAAATAGAATTGAAAACGAAGGAAAGTAACTTAGTTACTTTAATAGGTTCTGGTGTAAAAGTCATTGCTTTAAATGGAAATGTACCAAAATACCTCCCCTCCGCGTGAGGTATTTCTAAACCTCATACTAAGAAAAATAAACCGACATGAACTTCATAATGTGCAAATCTTTAAATAGAAAATTACCTTCTGTGCGAAATATTCCGCAGCTGACACAAAATCGATTCCAAGTCACAATCAAGAAACGAAATACACAGAACAGCACTGGCAGTTTTTAAAAACAAAGCACTCCGGATATTCGAAATTCAAAATGTCACTCGCGGTCACTTGGGCGGGAAATGATTGGGCGGTCCGGCGCGCGCGCTCTTGCCACTGAAACTGGCTGGTAGCGATCGGTGGCAATGATGACGTCACGGCGGCGTGTTGGCGGCCGCTGGGCCAGCGTAGTCGACAATCGATTGACGTTCCGGTTTGTTTATAAAACAGTGAGTGAGTTTACGTCTCGTCGGCTCCAGTGACTGTTGGTCGGTGCTAATGGAGTTTCATAGTCGCATTATACGCTATCAATTTACTAAATACCGATAACCACTTGGTTGCAGAGTTGTTCAGTTTCGTTGACTGAGCAACCCCTGTCAGTTTCTGGTACGCTGTCCGTTACACCCGGTATGTTATGTACCTATGTATTATGCTCCAATAAACGCGTATATTCGCGGTAACTCGTGGCCGCGGCTACAGACGGCATCCGGTCGTTATTTGTACGACCACCGAATAGACTTGGCTTCAAACATAACGGGATGAGTTGCTCGACGCTTGAGGACAAGCTACTGATTTCTTTCGTGGATTAAAAAAATACATTTCATTTTGGTAACCAAGATAAATCACACATAAAGTACCTAAATAAATGGTGCCTAAAAAAATATGATAAAAATTCTGGTGATAGGCTGACAGCCAGACAGACAGGTTGAAAAGGGTAAAAACGGGACCCTAATTTGGAGTCTTAGTAGAATAGTGTCCCGTTTTAACCCTTTGGTTAGGTACGGAACTACGGAAGCGTAAAAAGAACAGGAAAATAAAATCAAAATATTTTTCTTTTCTCAAAATAAACGTACCTATACTGCTGGTTGTTTACTCTGCAATTTATTTATGAGTACAACTTTACAGAAGCGATCAAAATTGTCATAAAATTCCTTTTGAACAGAAACCTGAGCCTCTGCGTTATGATCTTGATACCTACTGAGATGTCGGCTTGTAAACAAACTTGATATTTATTAGCGATTTAATAGAGCTGTCGGGAGCTGTCCGCACCTGGCGCCAGCGGCCAGGCGGCACGCGTCAACGTGCGCGAGCGCAGCATGGCAGATAAAGTGTCAAAATAATATTTTCTTTTCTAATTCTGTCATCATCAGCTCATATAAGTCCCCACCGAGCGGCAAGAGCCTACTCTGAATTAGGGCGATCGGGCCTTAGTCGACCACGTGGGCCAATTACGGATTGGTCGACTTCACACACAACCTTTGAATTTCTTCGTAGGTGCGTGTAGGTTTTCTCACGATCTTTTCCTTAAAAGCGCCGAATAAACGAACATATGAAATTCGGAAACCGAGAAACACATATGTACGTGGTGGGATTCGAACCACGACCTCAGGAGGCAGTGGACATATCTACTAAGATCACCATCAGGCTTACCAATGAGCCTCATAAGAAGGCTCAAGGTCACTCAAAAGGCAATGGAAATGGCTGGGCTTCCGCCGTGATCGAATCAGAAATTATGTAACCGATATAGCTCGAAGAATGTGCGAGGCACATTGCTCGTAGAACCGACTTCCGATGGGGGCAAGAAAGTTGTCAAGTGATGGCTACGGAACGGTACACGCAGCGTAGGTAGACCCCCACAAGGTGGATCGATGATCTGGTGAAGGTTGCGGGAAGCTGCTGGATGCATGCTGCATGGTAGGCGCTAGACCGATCATCGTGGAGATCGGAACGGTACACGCAGCGTAGGTAGACCCCCACAAGGTGGACCGATGAACTGGTGAAGGTCGCGGGAAACTGCTGTATGCCTGCTGGATGTGGTAGACGTTAGACCGATCATCGTGGAGAGCCATGGGGGAGGAACGTCTATCGGTTGAAACGAGACGACGCGAGTATTAGATACCACGTAGCATGGGGAGGATAGTTAGATAAATCTTCGAAATGCCAAACCTGGTGTTCAAAAACAGTTAGATGGCAGGTAAAACCACGGACCGAATATCTAATTAATGGAATTTATGTATACCTATATAGCTTACAAGCCAAGAGTTTAAATAGATTTCCAGAATGAGGAAATCATTAAATTTAAGTCTGAATGTTGTCTTATGCGTACTAAAAATAAAACGAATTCTGCGATTCAATCAAGCTGTACAATTTATTAAGCACTAGCGGACCCGGCAGACTTCGTCCAGCCCAGAAAAACAACTTTTCCCGTGGGAATGACATAATTTCCCGTGGTAAAAGTCAGTTAAAAACCTTCCTCATGAATCACTCTATTTATTAAAAAAAACTGCATCAAAATCCGTAGCCTATAGTTTTAAAGATCTAAGCATACATACATACAGACAGAGGGAAGCGACTTTGTTTTATACTATGTAAGGATAAGGATTACTCTTCTCTCTTCTCTTATCAACATTATTATGTAGTTCAGAACAGTACTTCGCCGTCGAATGGAGCCCCGTCAAGCTCTGGTTGCCTGGTACCGTCAGGGGGGTATCCCCACTTGGGCTTGTTCCCGTTGGCGGCCACGTAGCGAGGAATGCGGTCGTCGCGGACCAGCTCGTACGCTAAGCGAGCTATGCCAGCCTGGTAGTCAGAGATCCCGGTCTTGTATAGGCGTGGCCGGACGTAACCCAGTACTGGGGGATGATATACTTACATTAGTCAACTGTAGGTATACTTAAACGAAACTAACAACTTTCAGGAGATTTTGATTTTTTCAGGAAATGAAAAACATTTTTGGTTTCCTACATTGTCTGATCGATGTTGTCAATTCTTATGGGAAACTTTTATTGCAACTCTCCCTTTATTTCAGAAATTAATAAATTTAAAAATTAACTGGAGATAAATAGAGTTTAAAGTTACATGTAAAGTTACTAGTTAGGTACATGTGTGTTAAGTAGTTCCCTAAGGCCCGTATTTATAATCAGCTCTCAGACAGCGAGTTTAAGTTCGTATCAGAAATGTCATTCCAGTACAAAATTACCTGTCAAATCCGCAATCAATATTGCTCTCAATCTTGAGATCGCTTTATAAATACGAGCCTAAGTATGTGTATTACAAAGTCATTAGTTATTTTTATTTACTTACTTTTAACAGTCACCTCAGTAACGGCATTCCAGTGAGATGCAAACAATTATGACACATTATATCTTACTTAATTATTATTATTATATTACCTAGACCTACCTACTACCACTATCGCAGATGCTTAAATAGTTTAATTCCAAAAATAATTTAATTTATTATGTAGTTTGAACTTACAGTTTAAAAATTGGCCAAGAGCGTGTCGGACACGCCCATTTGTAGGGTTCCGTAAGCTTAATATGTTTACTTATAACAACATAATTATCTTCAAAATTTTATTCCAAGTTTATACAAAAGCTATAAAGGATTATTTCACCTTTACAGTTGAAGTTGTTTTTGTTGAAACGGTTTTCCCTCAATATTTCGCTAACTATAAATGCTACACTTTTCGCTATAGTTTTCATTACAACTACAACTAAAGAGCTATATTCCATATTATTTTCATAATTTTTGCATTTATAGTTTTGAAGATATGACCGGATCAAATTTGTGACCAATATCGCAACTTTTAATGCAAATATCTGATACAGATATCAGAGAAAGATATTTTTAGACTTTTTTTTCAAGAAAACCTCAATTTCATTTTAAAGACCTGTTTAACGATACCGCACTCAATATAGTACAAAAAAAATATATTTTTGTCCCCCCCTTTCACTTGTATGGGAGGGGGTCCAAAAATAATATTTTTGAATTGTTTTTTTTTTATATTTCTAGATTTTAGTCTTTATAATCTATCTCCATACCAAATTTCATGTTAATAGGTGTAAAACTGAGGTTTTCACAGGGGCGCGGCAAACAGACGAACAGACGGACGGACGGACAGACAGATGTGGCGAAACTATAAGGGTTCCTTGTTGACTACGGAACCCTAAAAATGAAAGCGAAACTACGTTTGTATGGGATTTTGACAGTCCGGGGGAGCCTATTAATACCTATCCCAAAACACCAACTTAAACTGACCTCTTCCCGTCGTGTTTAGGGGCTTGAGCGTGGGAGCATCCAGGTCCCTCTCGTATATGTCATGAGCCATCTTCATCACCTCCGTGTCTTTAAGGGCCAGGACCTTGGGCAGCTCAGGCGCTTTAGCCTCTTGGGGCCCTTCTCCCTCTGGGGCCCCTCTTGGGCGCTTCTTCTTGGGGCGGGGAACGACTTCGCGGTTGGCGAATGCTGTATCAGAACAGAATTGAGGTTTGTTTTGTCACAATTAGCGTTCGAAAAAATCCGATTTTTATAATAAAAATCATAAAATCCGATTTTTTTATATATCGATATATATCCAAACTTTGATATATATCGACACTCATTTTTCTTGGATTTTCTTATATTGATTGGTTCCAAATAAATCTTATTTAGGGGTCTTTAATTCTTTTAATAATATTCAAGCTGTTATTAATCCAGGAAAAATTTCTAACTCTATTTAAATTTTTAAATTAATTTATTAGAAAAATACCTATACCACATATCATTGATTTTTATTTACATATCTGATATTTATTAAAATATCAGTGGATATTATGATATACATTTATATCATAATGGATATATTATACAGGCTGTAAAAAAAGTACTGCTCTCCTTTAAACCACATGTCCTACTGATGATAACAAACAACTTTCACAAAGCAAAATTTTTTTTGCCTGAAATAAAATTTTGCATTGTCCATACAAAATTGTAGATTCCGGAGAACATCTTTGTATGGAAAAAGCAAATTTTTTGTGCTTTGGGAAAGTTGTTTGGTATCATCAGTAGAACATGTGGTTTAAAGGAACGCAGTACTTTTTTTTACACCCTGTATATCATTGATATTTTTCATAAAATCAGTGGATATATATCGTGATATACATTCCGCTGATATATATCCTCGAACCCTGGTCACAATATTCATGCCAGCTTCAAAATGTGTTGACTGAGCATGAGCGAGCAACCCTTATCTTATCACTTTGCGTCAAGGTGTCCCTTACACCCTGAATAAGAATCCCAAATGCAGCTAGAGTCCACTCATGACGATTTAATAGCAGATCACTTATTAACCACTCAGGACATTGGCCGCGGTAGCTCAGTTGGTTAGAGCGTTGGGACGGCATTCCAATTTTTGATTTGTTATTTCTCATATTAGAATGAGTGCAAAAAAAACATAGAAAAAAATCTTACCTGGATCGAGATGGGCGCAATACGAGTTGTAATAGATGGACTGCCCGCGTAGAGACGCCATCGTTTCCTTGATGAACCTCGCATTCTCCTCTTCCGTCCGATGTTTCTAAAAGACAAAAGTATATCGTATTGCTATTGCTATCGATTTCTGGAGAACATGACTTAACTAAATCTTAACCAAAATTGTTGATAGACAATGACACGTGACCATTTTAGTCAAATTTACTGATTTTGTGCGCATACGCATCGATACCATTATCGTCGTCATAATTCCAATAAATATTTAGTAGGTAGGTTAGGTACTTAGTCTTCCCAACCAATTTTCGATGACGGCAGCCAATTTCGCAGCGATCATCCATCTGCGCGGTACTTAGTTTTCAGTACGCGAGTGTTTGAGCAACACACATGTGCTCCCCCCCTCTCCCTTCCCCTCTCTCTCTCTCTCTCTCTCTCGTAAGGACAAACTAGGGAAAGTAAAAAACTGAAAGAATTTACTGGTGAAAATTGTTCAGTTTAACTTGACTGAGCAACCCCCTCAGTTTGCGGGAAGCCGTTAGCTGTCCCAATAGATACAGATAACTTACGTCAGCTTTTCCTTGTTTTGGGTCTAGCCACGTTCCTTCTAGTTCTACAAATCGGTCTTCTGGTTTACATCTAGAAATTAAATATTTATTTAATAAGTATTTTATTATTATTAGCCTATTGTGTCCCACTGCTGGGCAAAGGCTGTAGTCTATAAGTTAAATAGATTAAATTATAAAGAGAAAAGATTTATATAGGTACGTATGTTTGTAACGAATCAATTCAAAAACTAATAGACCAATTTCATAAATTCTTTCACCATTAGAAAGCTACGTTCACCCTGAGTAACATGAGTGTTTTACCGCGGGAAAATGCCTGATTCCCACAGGATAACTCACTAAGCCGCGGAAAATGCGCCGCTAAACTAAATGCTAGTTGTTGGATAAATAACCTCTCGTAGCCTAATGCCTACGAAATCGCTACGAAAAAATCTACTATTATGTGTAGGCTATTTATAAAGCTCCTTGCCTTCCCATAATTTGCCATAAGGTATGGGAGAACTAAAAAAAAGTGTTGTTACTATGTTGTTACACAAATACTCACGGTTTTATCTTTCTGATGGGATGCTGCCTGTACTCATCGAAGTATTCAGTTAGAAACGACATATCTAACACAACAAATTTATTAGCAACTTTAACAAAACGAAAATAATTTACAAAATAAAATTACTGAGTAGTTTAGGTATATTTTTAGAAAGGGCTAATGCAGGCCTAATTTGATGTTTAGTACGTCACCACTAGTACTAACGTCACTCAGAAAAATACAATGTTTTTTTGAAATAAAAAGGTTATATTTCCAAGCCGTACTGCGAAAGACAGGCCAAGCCAGCCAAGCAAAGGACAATATGAATACCAAATGGTTTTCTTGCGTGATTCTTTTCTTTCGTAATGTTAATACATTAAATCAGTTTCGCATGTCAGGCCAGGCCTTGGCACTGAAACTAAATTGCTTTTCATGATCAAGGGAATACAAGTTCTATGCAAGTGAAGCTAAATGAACTGAAATCTATGTTGCTTTTAAATTAGTTCTGTTTTAGATAGAACGATAGTGGCAAGGCATGCAAGCTGTAGGTAACTACTTTACTTACATTTCGAAGAAGCTAAAAACATGCTAAAAACCTAAAAACAAGCAAGTCATTGCAAATATTCATTATGAAACATGTGTGTGCGTGTGTGTGTGTGTGTGTGTGTGTGTGTGTGTGTGTGTGTGTGTGTGTGTGTCACATTTATCAAAAAAGGGGTGTTCACGTTTTACGGAATTTAACATTTATTTTTACTGTTTTGAACCTATGAAGTGTAGTTTTTTTTCCCCCTGTCAAAATGCAACAGAATCGGCACCATTCTAAGACTTGCCTAAGCATCAGTTACCCAGTTGATTAAATCTTGTATTAAACACAATGGTTGACTAAACGGCTAAAGTAAGGGACAGCAGAGAAACTGATAAGAGGTTCCTCAGTCAACGAAACTGAATAATTCTCACCAGGAAATTCTTTCAGAAAATGAAAAAAAGAATTTGACATTTCCATACAAAGTGACCATCTCGATCCGACAATTTGTATGGAAAAGCCATATTTTTTACTTTCCCTGAAACAATTTCCTGGTGAAAGTTGTTCAGTTTCGTTGACTGAGAAACCCCTATCAGGTTCTGGCACGCTGTCCCTTACACCCGATATTTACAATCGGTACCAAATAATGTTGTTCATTCTTCGTTTTGTGTGTATTCAAATCACATCAATAAATTGTTGTATTTTTAACAACCTGCGCGATGACTCGCTATAATCGAGTTTATGATAGTGACCTTCGATTTTAGGGTACCTGTCATATAAACTCGATGATTGGGTGAAAAATTCTAAAATAAAATCGGTCACTTCGCAAAATGTGTCCTTTTAATAATGTGCCTTTCGCAATGTCCCTCCTTGAAAATTTTCTAAGTCTTAGGCCCACTATTTGAACCAAATCTATCAGAAACTTTACATGAATAAATGAATTGAATTGAAATTGAATTGAATTGAAAAGGGTCATTTTGCGAAAGGGACATATGAGAAGGGGACATTTCGCAATCAAGGGACATTTTGCGACGTAAGGATATCATTTTTAACATGATTACTTTGTAACTATAATATTTGCCACAGAACAGAAAAAGGGCGCTGGTTAAGTGAATGCCAGTGACTTCTCATACTGTGGTGTTCGTAGGGTATTTACAAATGAAAATAGCCATATTTTTTCTTGATGAAAGAAAAGTTATTGACTTTCAAGAAATAGAGGAAAAAGAACACAATAGTTGTGGTAAAAATAGTAATTTATTTGTTCGTAATTAAAACTTCAATTATATTAAGACACTGTTTTACTTTGGAAATTAAACATCGAGTGTAACTTACCAATCTAACATATTGAAAACTAACAACACAAACAATTTGTGTTACAATTACTTCATTTACTTGTTGCTATAATATAATTCACTTATCTAACTTTATTTTAAACTATGTCAATTCAAGTAAATATGTAGTCATAATCATTATCATTATGATGTGAAAAATGCCTCAACCTCCAAATCTTCAAATAGATCTATGTCAATGATTAATTCTATCCGTAAGATTCTGGTAATCATCAATAAAGCCAGAAAATTGATAATTTTAAAAGATTTTAAGAGGCTAATTTTAAATGCTAAACTTAAACGACAAAAAACAGAATAAACTTTAGATTTCGTCAGAATCGGTATATTGTTAGTAGAAAATATTTTTCACTGATTGGTGGATGAAGTATCGCGCAAAATCATTGAAGCCTCTGATTGGCTGACGCGCTACGACGACCATTTCAACCAACCAATGGGGAAAGAACAGAATAAAAATGGCCGCGACTCTAATAAATGCGCGGTTAAAGGCAAAGAATAAAACATTGATTTAAGTTTGTACTTATGAGATAAACTTTAGGAATACAGATTCACAAAAAACATAATTATGTACAAAAAAGTAGGTATTTTATATTTTGATCAAATATTTCATAGATCACTTTTTGGGAAGAGGTTTCGTCATAGAAAATGCCCACGATAGAAGACATCTTATAATTCTTACATTACAATTATTCATACTTTATTACCAGTATGAATGGAAGGGGACTGTAGTTATAGTTTAACGGAGAAAAATAAAAGGGATATTCTATGAGCTGGAATACTGAAAAATCCCAGAAATATTAAACTACGATAAGATAACATTTATTTTGGTGCATCGAATAAAATCGAATCAGATTTAGACCGATTTAAGTTACATGAGAATACTGATTGATGATCATTGCTGATGTAGATAACCTTTATTTAGATTGAATCATGATTGAATTTGTTCTATACTGTAACCTGAAAATCATGCCTTAGGTATGACCAGCAACTAGATTTGATATACCTAAGTAGTATAAAAAATACGATCTCAATATTAATAATCATAATCACTCGGCCATCATATCATCGTATCGTATGTAACAGAATCTGATTTGATATTACATTACAGATAGAATGTATATCTGATTTAAATCACTCGGTCACATCAGAGCCAAAATCGGTTTCATCAGAATTTACACTTGATTTAAATCAGCCACATCAGAATCTTAATTTGGTTTTAAATGGTTACATAAATGAAGAAACATTAGCCGCACCATTCCAAGATATTATATTCATTTTTGCTAAGGGTTTAATTTAACTTTGATCTAAAACAGTGCGTTAAAATCTGTCTAATAAATAAATCGGTTACATCAGAAACCGTCTAAGATTTAGATTAGTTACATCAGAATCCTTCTAAGATTTAGATCAGTTACATCAGAATCCTTCTAAGATTTAGATCGGGTGCATCAGAATCCTTCTAAGATTTAGATCAGTTACATCAGAATCTGTCTAAGATTTAGATCAGTGCCATCAGAATCTGTCTAAGATTTAGATCAGTTACATCAGAATTCGTCTAAGATTTAAATCAAATACATCAGAATCCGTCTTAAATTTAAATCGGTAAATCAAAATTTGATATTTAACAATGCCATGACGCACCATCTTATCCTAAAACCGTGTTGTAACTCCAAATCAGAATCTGGCTCTTATATAGACGGCGGCTACATCATGGTTGGCGTACCCCAGTCGCTTGGCGTGCTTGAAGATCTCGTTGGTGGTGGCGGTGAGTGGGAGCGACTGCTCGAGCGCGTCTCCTAATCCCAGCGCGAGCTTCAGGTCCTTCTGCATGTGAGTGAGCGGCTGGTGCGTCGAGTACGACGACTCGATCATCGCTGGAAGAGAAATCATGGGCGTTACAAGAATAATTTGGTAACGTCGTAAAATATTCCTCCCTACAAATTTCTGAAAAGGCCTGTTTAAAAAATATATATGACGGAGCACCCGGTCATCAGGGGTACTCTGAGCTGAGGGTAGGTGTTCTTCATAGTGGACGGAGCAATGCAAACCGGTTGATCAGGATGTCTCACGGTTTATACGACGATCTCACAATTAATCCGTCAAGGCCGACTCGTAGATACTTGGAACGCGGCACAATTGACATGGCGTGGGCATTGTCTGTTCCCTTTTAATTTCCAAAGTCACAAACCCAAAATCAACACAATCCTTTTCGGCAGCCATATTTTCTCTAGCCCTTCAATCGTACCAACATAACCATCATCAAATCCCAAGCCATAGACTAAATACCATAGACAAGCGTACTCCCTCGTAAGTAATATCTCTGGTACGATATAGATGGCACCACAAGCCGTAATGCTAGTATTGCTATAGCACTTAATTTGTCAGCCACCCATGTCAAGCATGCCCAAGAACCATTCTTGGCGTTCCGTTATATTAGAAATGTGAGTTGGCGCATTAGGAGTTTCCATTCTGGGCTTCAGCCTTGATCAATCTCCGACACGGCCATTCTGACAGTTCACACGTCCTCGTGTGATGTGAAGCACGTAGTTGTGCGATTCGCTTTACAGCTCGGCCAACCTGATCTTAAATCACGCTTACAGTGGGACCGAGATATTTGTTTAGCCAAATTCCACTCCAAACATCGCTACCAAAATGTATGGAGATTGAGCCAAATTACATCATGCGTTACAATCTTCTCCTGGGAATCTACGTGTGGTCTTTCAACCTTCCTATATTACTGCAACAACAGTCTCAAGCAAAAACATCAAAAAACCCTCCCTATATTACTGCAACAGCAGTCTCAAGGGAAACCAAACCCTCCCTATATTACCGCCACAGCAGTCTCAAGGGAAAACACCAAAACACCCTATATTACTGCTATAGCAGTCTCAAGGGAAAACACCCTATATTACTACTACAGCAGTCTCAAGGGAACCCTATATTACTGCTATAGCAGTCTCAAGGGTAAACACCCTATATTACTACTACAGCAGTCTCAAGGGAAAACACCAAAACACCCTATATTACTGCTATAGCAGTAATATAGGGTGTTTTGGTGTTTTCCCTATGAGACTGCTGTGGCGGTAATATAGGGAGGGTTTGGTTTCCCTTGAGACTGCTGTTGCAGTAATATAGGGAGGGTTTTTTGATGTTTTTGCTTGAGACTGTTGTTGCAGTAATATAGGAAGGTTGAAAGACCACACGTAGATTCCCAGGAGAAGATTGTAACGCATGATCACTAGCTCTCTTTCCTCGCAAGGCACATAAAAGCGATATGAGGATGGCTAATTACGTATTCTTGCTCCAGAAAGCTACTGACGTTACGAAGGCATTTGCCCAGCGTAACTAAAATCAATACTTACGTAAAGTTATTGTTTAGTCACAGGTAAGGCAACTTCAAATTCTAATGTTTCTCATCAAATATTCCATCAAATAAATCATGTAGAGTCTCATGATACCTTCATCAATTCGTCATCATCAATGTATAATCCAATCCAAGTCTCTAAGTGTCATCAGCTTTATATCCTCTCTCACTAGTCACGTGGCAATCTATTTTGTTAAGCGTGATCAAGCTGTAGTAATGTAACTAATGTACTTCATCCATTATAATGAATGAGATGATCATCAATGTATATTCTGCTTCTCCAACTGTCATCATCTTTACATCCTCGCAAAGATAGCCAATGCAGTTAAGCCCATATTGACTGCTCATTACACTGTAAAAATAAAGCATTAACAACAATTAACTTTAAATCTTCATCCATTGGATTAAACCACAGACAGAGAATAATAAAAATGTTTACAAACTGGGAATCGTAAGTCACTCATTTCTTGATTCATAAAGTAAGTTCCACTTCCATGGTTAATATGTTAGTGGTACCTATACCTAAGGGAAAATCTGTTAAGGGAAAATATACAGCATAAAGACAGTAAAATAAGGAGTCAGAATTGGAATTAAGTTTTAGCATACACCAATTATTGCACAAATTCAGTTTTAAAAACTTGAGTTGGATTAACTGCACCTTGATACACATTTAAAAATCTCAATATCAACACCATGATTCAGTAATAATAATCATTCTCCAACTATATTTGGTTATGGAGAATGCCCGCTGTATCTTGTAGACTCCTTTATCTGCATTGATGCAAGAGTGCAACCATGTAGGTATGAACACCGATCAGATCATTGTAAGTAATAGCCGTTGGTGTTTGGTTTTGAGTTTGTCACACTTAGTGCTTTGCTGCAGTATTCTTTTTGAAGTTGAGCTCCGTTCTTGTTGGTGCACAGTGACTAGTCGGTCATGGCCAGTACTTTAAAATGCTTGTTCAGAATTTCTTCATATCAAACAAGTTGACTGTCATGTTCCCTCTTCACCCTCTGTGTGCTATGAGTAGAAGACGTGTTCGTACCAATAAAGTTGTTGTCAGGTACACGGTACACTTAATGTCATGAAAAATAGCATGTCAAAGCATTTCACCACTTCGTACACAGTCAGACCACTAAAATGTTTCAGTAAATGACAAGCAAGTATGAACAGAAACATGATTTTGTAGCATGTATAAAGAACACAAAAACTTGGAATTAATTCAACCAAAATCAGCTTTAACTTGCTTACAGTTGTTCATAGTACACGATAGGGCATAACGGGAGCGTAAAGGAGTATGTCAAATGCATAGTTAATTCCAATAATAAGCTAGATAAAACCTTGTAAACACAAACTTTGTTACGATAGTTTTAACTTACCAAAATGCGGGTTTCTTTGTAATAATTTTCACAAAATCTCACTGAATTGCATAGGAAAATATCACACACATTAATTAGCGTCATAACTAATTAATAATTTCACAAAATAACATTGAATTCTTATCAAAAAAACATCAAAACCGCATTTACAAAATTCAACTATTTTCGATCACTTTGAAATTTTTGACATTAGTAGTGATGTACCCGGAAGATCGATAAAGACACACAGAATATCAGGGGTACGTTCAGAGTCGTCCAATCGGCGAAGATTTATCCAGTTCAAAACTTATACTGCCCGTTCAGAGACATACCGGAATCGAAGCTTCATCCGACAGCGGCGAAGGTGGACTGTACCAATACTTCGCCGGCCGTCCAATGTGCCTGCGTGTGCATGTACAACGTTTATAATCGGTTGAAGGTTTCAATAAGTTGCAAATTTTAACAGCTTCGCTCCTCGGTGCAAGCTCAGTGCGATCAGCTAGATTAAAATTAATTCTGTTTAAATTTCATACTGGTCGACTGAACGCAATTATTATCGATTCACATATCGATTGATCAAGCACAACACTAGAAAAAGAACGAATGGAATATGATGAAAGTTTCTACTACTCAAGCGAGATGGCGCTGTTCGTCTCAGTGACGAGAACGAGACGTAGGTACGTTTCATCCCGCCTTTTTACAGTAAAAAAACATGAATGAAAATTACGATGAAAGATGCACTTGTCGATTTTAGTAATTTTAGCACGAGAAATGCGACGTATACACACAGTATTTACAGATTCCAACCAGAAATTCTAGCTTAGTACAAAGTAAACTTTACATAAAAGCAATGAAACCTTTGTCATAATGGAGTAATAAAAACTCACCCGAAAATCGCGTCAATCCAAAAATAACAGAACGATCATACCTCAGGGTAAAAGTTTCTTGAAATTAACTCGTGTCACACCATGAACTAGCTGAAAACCAAACAGATGCTCCTCCAGGGCTCGTCCCTCCAAGCCACAGTCATCATTTTCGTGTATTAGCACCAATAAGTTTCCGATTTTGCCATTCATGTAGAGAATGCCATGTCGTTGCCGTTTCTGCCAGCCTTTTCAGTGGGCCTTTGTGCGTTTATCCCCACTTCTGATGACGGAGCACCCGGTCATCAGGGGTACTCTGAGCTGAGGGTAGGTGTTCTTCATAGTGGACGGAGCAATGCAAACCGGTTGATCAGGATGTCTCACGGTTTATACGACGATCTCACAATTAATCCGTCAAGGCCGACTCGTAGATACTTGGAACGCGGCACAATTGACATGGCGTGGGCATTGTCTGTTCCCTTTTAATTTCCAAAGTCACAAACCCAAAATCAACACAATCCTTTTCGGCAGCCATATTTTCTCTAGCCCTTCAATCGTACCAACATAACCATCATCAAATCCCAAGCCATAGACTAAATACCATAGACAAGCGTACTCCCTCGTAAGTAATATCTCTGGTACGATATAGATGGCACCACAAGCCGTAATGCTAGTATTGCTATAGCACTTAATTTGTCAGCCACCCATGTCAAGCATGCCCAAGAACCATTCTTGGCGTTCCGTTATATTAGAAATGTGAGTTGGCGCATTAGGAGTTTCCATTCTGGGCTTCAGCCTTGATCAATCTCCGACATATATATATATTCTAGTCTATTTTATTTTTGTGAAAAAATTCAATGGTCTTCAAAGATTTTAAATCTTTTTTTTTTTTTTTTTTTTTTTTTTTTCAGAAAATGTCAAGCTCGCTTTGCTGGCATAAAGTATTTTTTAATTAATCTTTCATTGTTTGCCTCGCTCTCTTCACTCGCGTAACGTACCGTTTCAGCTTTTAGTTGAGTGTCGCGCTCACTTCGCTCGCGTACCATTTTGATTTCGCTTTCATTGAATGCCATGCTTGCTTCACTCGCGTAACGTATTAATTGGGATTTATTAAGTTAAAATGTGGAGCTCGTTTCGCTCGCGTAACGTATTGATTAATTGCTATTTCATGCAATGTCGCCTACCTCTGCCCTTCAGTATGAGATGCGGGCTGGCGAGCGGGGTGAGGGCCAGCACGTCCAGCAGGTCGGCCTGGTTGAGCCCCGCGCGGTCTGCTAAGGCGAGCCCCTCAGCTAGAGCCGCTAGAGACACCTACCTCTGCCCTTCAGTATGAGATGCGGGCTGGCGAGCGGGGTGAGGGCCAGCACGTCCAGCAGGTCGGCCTGGTTGAGCCCCGCGCGGTCTGCTAAGGCGAGCCCCTCAGCTAGAGCCGCTAGAGAGACTCCGCCCACTACTTGCAACACGGAGTTCATTTTGGACGCGTTCCCGATGTCGCCTGGAAGGAACAAGGCGGATATGTGCAGTAAAAGATTGGTGAGCGGGTTAATAGTAAACCCGTTAAAAAATAGTACTTTTATAATAGATAGTTTCTCCCCATGTCTCTTTCTGTTCTGTCATGACAGAAAAAGATAGGGTGTGGTAATTTTAGTCAGATCCTGTTTCCGCCAAATAGAAGTGACATATTTGTATCGCCGCAAAATTACACTTTGGGTTTTTTGAAGTCTTTTTAGTAGGACCATGCTCGGACCTTTATCTATCAGGAATATACGAAAAGAACATTTAGCAAAAGGGACATTCCGCGGGACGTATGTAATGTGGAATATTGGGACGTGCACTACTACCGAGGTAGAAGGAGTTCTTGCTCATGGCCTTGAAGCAGGTCTGGCAGTCGTCGAACAGGCTGCGGTCGCCGGCCGCCAGGATGATCAGCGTGCCCTCCTCCGCCTGCGTCTTCGAGCCCTGGATCTGGAAACAACAATATCCAAACGTTAGTCTTAAGAGACCAGCGTCTGTTTGCTTTGTGCCAAAAAAGTGGGTTCTTTCTACTCATTTCAACCACAATTCATTGAATGGATTACAATGGTTACCCATCGATCAACTTTCTCAAGATGCGCCGCGAGCCACTGAGCCCGGAAGTGGGCAGAGTAAGTGAGCAGAGTTTGTCAAGTGGGCTGGGTTGGACAAGTGAGCTGAGTTTGTCAAGTGGGCAGAGTTGGTCAAGTGGGCAGAGTTGGTCAAGTGGGCAGAGTTGGTCAACTGAGCAGAGTTGGTCAAGCGGGCAGAGTTGGTCAAGTGGGCTAAGTTTGTCAAGAGATTAGAGTTTGTCAAGTGGGCAGAGTTGGTCAAGTGGGCAGAGTTGGTCTCCGTACGGGACGAATAATTGAAGTAGCATTTCTATATACGCTACCAGCAACCAATCTATCATAAAACCAGTCTATCAAAAAAAAAATGCCTTGTCCATACAAAACTGAAAATCGCGGAAAGCCTTTGTATGGAAAAGGCAAATTTTTTAAAAGACGTGAAGAGGTAGCAAAAGACCCCTTTAATCATCCCTTTCAATTTGGCAAACGATGCACCCTGTTAATACTCGTAGTAGTATATTTTCTATACCTGTGCCTCGAGATACCGCCCCCCTTTGCCACTGATGGCTTCCACTATGTCATGTGACGTGTCGGCGTCTATAGACGTCATCTCCACGTAACCCTTCATCTCTAGAGATGGACAGTGCAGGACGCCACAGTTGCCGAATACCATCTGCAATTAGGAAAAGGATATTCTTTTTAATTTGACAGGAATTAGTATAGTTGTTTTATCTCACGAATGCCGCTTTGCTGTTAGTGTAAATGTGCCTATACGCACAATGCCTCAGTGTGCGTGAGTTCAACATAGTAAACCTTTGTACGCACAACCACAAGTATACCTGAGCGGCAGTCGTAAGATACAATTAAGGCTCCTTACTAATTTTATTGACGTTGCGTAAAATGATTTCTAGCCAAAGTACTGCGTTTACGCTTGCCGGCAAAAATATTATATTGATCTTGGAGATATTTCTCGTCCGATGAAGTATTGAAAACACAATCAAAACAGTTTTAACATGGTAAAAAAAAATCATAAAGTCAGGTCTTCAAAAAACTTAAAACGGTTTTTAATGAATAAGGCTACTACGTAATTTTTTTCTTAAAACATCTAACCTTGATCCTTTGTAGTAATTTTTTTTTCATTTTGATGTAATTTTCATTCATAATTTAACTAATTTGTCATTTGGTCGCTTACGTTTTTAATTCCGAGGGAGTTCAATTAATCTACTCTCCTTGTTCAGCACGTTGATGTGCCGCGTTTGTGTGAGTGAGAGACAAATACCTATTTCGGCCCGCCGCGAAATATGGTAAGGCCCCTTAAGTACTATAATTTAATTTTATGAATAAATAAATTATTCCTAAGATGTCTCTTACCTTACACGCCGTAAGTAGGTATATGTATGTAAAATCTTACCTCCTTAGCTACTTGAGGGTCAGACACACAGCTGAAGGTGATATCCGCCTCCTCCACCACGTCGCATGGAGTCACCGCTATTGAAGCCCCAACTTTCTCAAAGTCTTTGCACTGTGGACAATGAGAAAAAAAATCTATGAGTAAAAAAAGCTAGGTTCAACTTTTATCAAGACAAAGTAAGTCTACCAACACCCTTCGTTCCGATATCAGAAAGCCTTCCCCCTGGACATGATTTAATTTACCATGGCCGGTTTAAGTCTTTAAACTTTATATAGAAGTCTTTGCTTTATACAGACTCCGGACCCAGACCGGTCGGAGCAAAGAAAGTGGGAATTTTTGGGTGACTGCAATATGAACTGTTTGTGATCAATTTATAATAATAATAATAAAAAAACGATTTTAACGCCATCTACACGTCACGTTGCGTACTACAAAGCTTCAAACGTCGGCATAGAGATGGCGCCACCCGTCCCGAATGGCGCGCTGAATCGATACCGGCTGCCGGCTGGCGGCAGCCGTCGCCGCAGCGTCAACGACCGGCGACGCGACGCCATTTTGTTTGATAACGGCGCTTACTGACGCACCGCGGCACCGCGAACAAACCAGACTACAGAAATACTTCATGTATGGCTGTACCGTAGATGGCTGTACCTACATTGACAGCGTTGCAGAAGGGTTGATAAAAATTGAGCCGAAAACATCGTCAATGTAAAACGATCAA
The DNA here is from genome assembly GCA_029255725.1 of Scrobipalpa atriplicella. Lineage (NCBI taxonomy): Eukaryota > Metazoa > Arthropoda > Insecta > Lepidoptera > Gelechiidae > Scrobipalpa > Scrobipalpa atriplicella. The sequence goes on along the minus strand of JARACY010001676.1, from coordinate 9,819 downwards.
TAGATTACTAAGTAGCATGTATAGTATAATGGCAAGGTTAGGTAGAACAGTGGAAACATAGGGTGGAAAGTAGAAACAATTCCGATCTAATGCTCGCAACGTACCTAGAGTCTAATGTTCAAGTTTAAACTGGAGGAATATTTTTTCCCGCTATAAAAATAATGGATTTAACTTTAACCACCTCAGCTTTAAAAGTAATAGAACACACTTTAAAAGTACCTAATGCCTTCCACTTGAAAAATACTCAGCTTTAAAATTAATGCAACGCACTATAAAATTAATGGCCGCCACTGTAAATATAGGTACTCAGCTTTAAAAATAATAACATATCAAATCGATGATAAATCACTTAAAACTGTTTATGGCTCTAGGTGAATTTAGATGAAACACGTTAAATCCACCTGCTAGATTGTTTGCTGGCTGTAATCCTATTCGCAGAAGTACTTAGTGAAGTGAGGAAATACAAATATGCAGAATCAGAATCAGAATCAGAACTTTATTTGTAGTTATGGGTACAATATAAAAATAACAGTTAGAATGTTTAGGCATACAGGTGCTCCATAACTTGCCATCGTATGATAGCGTACAAATGTTTAAATCTTAGAAACTAAGGGTGCTAAACTTAAAGCTAGGTATACAATATGCATGCATAGAATATATTATTTAAAATAAAAATAAAAAAAATACTAATATTTAGGAACTGGTACATGAGATCAAGTAATATTATCCGACATAATATTCTGTAATGCTTCGTATTTCTCTGAAGAGCCTACGCAAACTAAAATGGAAAAATGGCCCGTGGTTTAATTTCATTGGAAGAATAAACTACCCAGCGAGATTTTATTGGGACCTAACCTATTTATTGTGGCACTAAAAGAGAATTAATACGAGCAACAAAATTTTGTCTCTTTGTTGTAAAAAGAAAACGCTAGGTTTAGAAATTGGAGCATTGGTGAAATTTAAATATTTTCCGGAGAGCGATAAAAAGCCATTCCAATATAAGAATAACAAAAGCTTAACACTATTTAGACACCAATCAGGTATATTATTAATGTACCTATTTAACAAAATTAGATCATCATAAACATAAACTTATTATGAACAAAGAAATTGATAATTCAGGTTGCGGACAGCGGATGGATGCAGTCGGCCCAACAGTGCTCTGTGGAGAACCTTGGGAAGGCTATGTCCAGCAGTAGACGTGTCACGGCTGATGATGATGATGAATTGATCATGACTTGTCAGACTTTCACCTAAATTGCGATAAACCGAAACCCTCCATTTACTGATTTGTATAGTATGCCCAGAAAGACAGTCTAGGAAACTAAGATTTGACACAAAATTTACGTTTTTCTGTGAAAATTTTAACGGCTCGAAGCTACTGGTTATAAAAATCAGTGTTTTATGTGCTATCGCTATTAACGTACGCTTTTGATGGTTAAGGTAAACATCCTTCATGTCGCTGTAGGTACTTATGCTTACTCAGAACATGTTGTGTTAGCATTGAACATTTTATAGCATCGTCAACAAAGTTTACCTTTTCGTACGTGTACCTACCTATTTTGCTATAAGTAATAATGTTGCTTTCAAGGGTACCTAACTAGAAACTAGGTACATGAATATCGTAGATAGGTACATCGTTATACCTATTCGTGTAACATGATGTGTAGTTAGTCCTAGCTAGTGAATACTACTTATGTTGCATAGCATACATAGTACATAATAAAATAAATATGGAAAGTCACGCCTGTATCCTTTACGGGGTAGGTTGTATGAGGGTCACCGTGACTGATTCAATGAAGGTTAAAACTGGCTGTATGAGTGAGTAGAGTAGGTACCTAGTATGAATTGTTTACGAGTTTGCACTGCTCTCGACGATCTCAGCTAAATTGTGTTTTGATGGTTTCGTTTGATGATTAGCCCGGGTTGATAGGGCCGCGGCCTTCTGTGCAGGAGGTCGTGGTTCGAATCCCACCACGTTCCAATGTGTTTTTCGGTTTTCGAATTTCATATGTAGGTACGTTTATTCGGCGCTTTTACGGTGAAGGAAAACATCGTGAGGAAACCTGCACACACCTGTGAAGAAATTCAAAGGTTGTGTGTAACCTAATCTAGGATTGGGTTTCCCTTCTGAGTTGCGGAGGTCAGATGGCAGTCGCTCTGTGTAAAAACCAGTACCCTCGTTCAATCACCTATATAAGGTAGCCGACCCCGTGAAATACGGGAACAAGGCTAGGAAGATGATGATGGTTTCGTTTGATGATAAAGAATTATATCCGTCTGGATTTATATTACTACTTGAAAGCGAAATTCAAGACCGTCGTGGTCGTGTGTTACAAAAATTATTATCTAATGTCAAAATTATTTCAAATCGATCTTTACTGACCTTTCACCTTTATGCTATTGTTGACAATGACGGGGGCACTCATTGAACACATATTAATCAATCATCAATCATTGTAGTCAAGAGTAACCCACATAAACCATTTGATTGATTGCCCATTCATTATATTATACAGTAGTCTTTGGGCTTATGTAGGCGGTACCGACCAAGAAAATAAACAACATCGTGTCGAAACGGATGTAAAGAACAGTGAAAACTTTCTCTATTCTTTGTTTTTTTCTTTTATAAGCCGTGCAGATAAAGAAACGATCTGAAAATGGCGTCCGCTCGCTTCGTGATTGGTCCGCCTCGCATGCGTTCTCGCTCTATCTAATAGAGAGTGAGCGCGAACGCATGCGAACGGCCGCCATTTATAGATCGTTTCTTTATGTGCACGGGTTATACCATATAATTTATTCCGTTTGTTGCATCATAGAATATGCCAAAAAATATATTATCGTTACTGGAACACCCCGTTACCACCGAGAGTTAATTTGCACTTCCTACTAGCCTACTTGCTGAAATAATAGATGGCATTCAAGTGGCGATACGGACGCCCACCACAACGCCACGATCGATGTCGTGTCGTCTCACCCGCAATATACCAAAGCTTGCAATTTCATAACGGCTCCACTTCCATTACGACTTTTGTACAATAACAACAAGATATCGACCATTGTTGAGCAGCAATGGAAATCTGTAAGTAGGATACTGTGTTCTGTCTGCATAGTTAATTACGTACATAAACTAGATGGAATTATTTCACAAAATGCTATCTGGTGAACTTTCTAAGTATAATAATAAGTATGCCTAAAAACCATGATTGCCCTTAATAGTTTCACACCCATAATAAACTGTTGCGCTATTCTAAAATTTGTCAAGAATTGCGTTCGCAGCTTCATTATCCGTATTGTAATCTACAAAATAAATATTGTCCATAAGCCTGCTCAGACGAAATGAAATTAAGACAAACAAATATCCAAGGACGTTTTGAGAGCAAGCGCTTAGATAACGGCTCCATAAACTGCCAGTCACTATCGCTAATGGATGTATGATGTATGACAATCGAGCGGTCCACAAACAACCGAAATACTATACAAAAACAATGGCTCCGTGCCACAAAAAAAGGCAATGGGACTTTGAACTTTAGTGCGTCATTCCACGTCATTCTTGCGTCATTATTGTGTTTACTGTGTAATATAAGTTCTGTAATATAGGTTCTGTACCTAAATATCTAAAGATAAGGTGGCTACTTGGAAAAGTATCACTATATTTTCAGGGACTGTAAAAACGGAAAGAAAACCATGCTTACCTACTTTTATTGCTAAGCAGAAATAATGTATGCGATAGATGTAACGATATGACGATGATTTATTCAATAAGGCGTTTACTAATATTTGATTAGAGATCTTAAGACAAATTATATTTCGTCAACTAACAAGACTGAAAGCTTAGCCCAGTCACCTAGTAACCGGCTGTGGAAATTGGCAACATCACTTGAACACGCAATCTGTCACGCTTCATCATAATTACGCCACTCCTCGGCGACAACTCACGTTTCTGCACCGATACTTCTATTCAAGAGGGTTAGATCAGATTACTGAATTGAGTTCATAATCAGGTGCTGAAGATTGTCAATTTTGTCGTTAAAATGCCAAGTTCTGATTCCATAATCTCAAGCTGTGAATGTTAAAAATTAACACCTGAAAGAAACCAGTTGTTTCTCATCTTGTGGAACTAAAAGCTAGGATAGGCGGGCACCCGAGACTTTCAGTTTAGACTATGGGCTGACAATCCATCCCTCACTTCTATTATCTAAAATATTTGTTCGAGATGGCAAAACTAGTTTTATTAGCCCAAGTAAAGATGAAAGAAAGAAGAATGGATAAAGGCACCGTTTATGTGAATGTATAAATTGCTACGTTAGATACATAATCTGGGATACCGTTAGAGTTTATTAAAGTACGCTCGACTTCCGACAGTTTGAAACATCTTTGAAACTTGAGAATTGTTTGAACTGAGATCGTGCCATAATACGGGTGAGCTTGAAGATTTCAAACTTCTGTCTGCAAGAGATTACACTCCGATTTTCACTTTTGATGTCATCATCGTATATTTCCTTTTCCGTGTATTTTCCACCGGGTGTAAGAGACAGCTTAACACAAACTGTTATGGGTTGCTCAGTCAACGAAACTGAACTACTTTCAGTCGGAAATTCTTTCTGGAAAATGATCAACTCGATGGACTGCGGGCACAAAGCTCTACTACCTTCAAGAATCTTACCTTTTAGGAGCTATTTGTAAGTTTCCAGAAACTAGTTTTATTCTGGTAGAAAATAGTTTTACTCTGAATCTCCTGAGACGGGACTTTTCTCCGCGTTCAAATATTCAAGGAGTTGCGAACTAATTTTATTGCATTCGTTCCACAATTTGTGCCCCGTCAGAGTTATTGTTAGGTTAGAAGATGTTCGCGTTGCTTTTAGAGTTTTATAGTTCAACGATAGTTTCGTCTTTGCACGGTTTATGTATCTAAAATTATTGTTTTTGTACATAGAACGATTGTTCTTTCATGTTTTCACAGGAAAGCCGCGCTCATAGCCTTCCAGTTGAGCGAGCATAGTGTACTCACAGTCAACGGCAGCACATTGTCCTTCACCTTAGCTATAATATGCAAAACAAAAATCGGGGCACAAGTTTTGTTTTCAATATGAGTACATATCTCACGTTACCTGTCGGCTGCATTTACCAGTCTTCCACTTGAGCGAGAATAGTGTATCCACAGTCAACTGCAGCAGAAGCACATAGTCCTTCACCTTTATTCTGTTGCCGGAAAGCTATATTTGTAATGCAAAACAAAAAAGTCGCATACTCGTGACACAGGTTTTGTTTTCATTGGGAGTACAATATCTCACGTTACCTGTCGGCTGCATCTGCAACCACCCTTCCAGTTGAGCGAGCATAGTGTATCCACAGCTAGGGTTCTTACAGACGAGCGACAGCACCTAGCGACAGTCCGCGACAGTAATCGGTGACCGTCGCCGATTTGATTTGTAGTCTAAGAGAGCACACATAATCGGGTGTGATATCTGCAACAACCCATGGTCTACTTTTTGTTGTTTTATTACTGTATCCCTGATCTTTATTTGCAAGTGCTTCGCTCTGAGCTTAGCTTGTTTGGATCGGAACGGAATCCAACTTTTTAAGAGTAGCCGGTTAGGCAAAATCTCCGCAGAGTGGTGTGGGAGTCCCTAAGGGGGCCTTTCCCACGTGTATCCCTGTCGAGATAAAGCAATGCCTAGTGTTAAAGGCACTTTGGCCTTTGTGATGAAAGTGAGAGAAAACAAAACGCATGGTTCGACTCATCAGATACGGAAGTGTCCGTATGACCGTTGGTTGTCATACGGACACTTCCGTAACTGATGAGTCGAACAGAAGACGAAACAGTTCTAAACAAACGAGACGAACCAATGCGTTTTGTTTTCTCTCGCTTTCATCACAAAGGCCAAAGTGCCTTTAACACCTGATCTTTATAATTTCATGTATACCCTGACCACGAACTAAAAAGACTTGCCATAGAGGTACCATAGAGAAGGGCTTATATTCTTTGTCTGTCTTTCACTCTGTACTTTAGGTCTTTTTAGTCAATGGTCAGGCTATACTTACACTCATGCTTTTTTACCGTTGCAATCATTACATCGATATCATGATTAAAAACGTCGGTACTAATTTAAAAAGAAGTAACATAATTATGTGCTCTCTCTTAGACTGGCAAGCAAGGTGTCAGCGACAGTCGACGACCGTCGCCATCCGCAAGCTGGCGACCTACCGCCCTACCGCGACGACCGCCGACGATCGCCGACTGCTGTCGCGGGCGATCGCTGGCATGCTGTCACTCGTCTGTAAGCAGCCTTAACTGCAGAAACACATTGTCCTTCACCTTTATTATGTTGCCGTAAAAGCTGTATTTGCATTGGAACTGTTTCCGTACCTACAGCCAGACGCACACGGTTTGCTGTCTTAATTACGTAGCGGATTATTTAAAATGAAAGAGTTTTCAAACATACAATCACTTACTTTGACATTCAGGCGCTTTATTTATTACGTAGCAGTAGAGGCTATATATTGGTTAACATGGTTGAATTTATTAAATCTAAAAAAAAATATACAAATATCTTGTGTCAAATCAAATTACAAAATAAAGCTCATCTTTTGCTATATCAGAGAACAACCTCACCATTTCACCTACGAGAGTTTTCGATCAATAATAGGTTTTATATATGCTAGTACAAAGGCTGACTCCGACCAGTATTTCAAACGTTTTTCGCGCTATTAAAACTCCACTATCTCCTAAACTCGAAAGCAAACAAAAAAGCCGTGTGCAAATGAAACTGCCAGCTGAATTCCGGTTCACTTTTCAGCCAACGTTTTCAGGTTAAAGGTCACCTGGAATGGACAAACACCAGCTATGTTAATATAGGCTGGCGTACGAAAGAGAGGCTAGTAATAACTGTGTAGTTTGATTTCCAAAATTGACATGTATTAGTTCGGTCATAGGTAGGTGAGCAGAAGAATATGCTGTAAGTACAATATGCAGTCTCGCTTCCGTAGGTCTGCTGTAAGAAATTTCTTTATAGAAATAAGCTGGCTTTTTGTGTGTTTATTTATTGTGTACAATGAAATGTTAAATAATAATAAATAAGAATAAAGGTTTATAATCTCAGAGTCTTTAGTTAGAAGCTCTGCAATGTGGTCTATGCAAGCTTCTATGTGCTTCTATCCATTTTTGGCAGACATTTTTATATACGATGTGAAACACAAAGGGTATATGCATCGTGAAATGTGTGAATCTACCCATGAAACTGAACAACTTTCCCTAAGAAACATAGGTGGAAATACGAAAAAAAAATTGACTTCCCATACTAAATGCGCTATCAGCTGATGCATTTTGTATGGTATTTTTTTTTCGATTTTCGACATATGTTCCTTAGGGAAAGTTGTTCAGTTTCATGGGTAGATTCACTCCTTTCTCGATGCATATACCCTTGCCTTCCTGTTACACGTTGTAGAAACTTTACAGCCGCGGGAGACAATAACTTTTAAAAGTTGGTACTAGCATAACAATTTAGAATTATATTACGGTAATTCAAGTGACTACTAATTATCTAAATCTTTATTTATAAAAATTAAGTGTAGAGTAATTTAAAAAAGTTTTAGCCAAAATGTACAATATGTATAGTCAGTCATTATGTAAGCAACAACGAAACTCCAATTTCTCTTCGAATTTTCCACGGCTTAAAGGTCATGTCGTTGGTAGGCACAGTTATGAATGTTGATGCAAATGACCTAAATAAATAAGGCATGCTGAAGTAATGGACTAGAACAGAACGTCTTCAACGGAATAACAATGAGCCAAAATGGCGGAAGAATATAAGTAGAGAGAAGCTCTATTATAGTAGTGTCGATCCCTATGTGACGGCCAGCGCAGCCTAGTTAACAGTGTATCTGCCTGCCATGCAAAGGGTCCCGGGTTCGATTCCCGGCCGGTTCTGCACGTTCTTTGTGGTTGTTTCTGTGATGTCCAATATGTCCATGGCACCCCGATATAGGGAATCCTAGGCCCGTATTTAGCTCTAGCTCTCAAGAGTGACAGCTAGACTGAATTCGTATCAGAAATGTCATTTCAGTACAAAACAGGCTGTCAAATTCATACTTAATATTGCTCTCAATCTTGAGATCCCTTTATAAATACGAGCCTTAGACATCCTAGTGGGGACTATTAAGTGTGATAGTGTTCTTTTTATTATTATCAAAAGATACAAGATTCTTCCGGACTAAATCATTCTGAAATGGGAGGCTTGGAGATCCAGTGTCCATTTTTATTAACAAAAGCAAGTATTGTTTCCTTGTAGAAGGCTCAGGATTTATTACTAATGTTTTGACCAACATCGGTGACTAGAATATAGTTAAGTTATAAGATAAGTTAAAATGCAAACGCACAGCTCGCAGAGTCGCTATGCTGGTAACAAAGTTAGTACTACTTATTGATGTACCTACTTCTACTATAGGTAGTTAAAGCCGTCAAACAAAACTGATCAAACCAATCCCATCCCGGGTAAAACTGAACAGCTAGTCTATCCTCTATACGAATATTATAAAGAGACAAGATTTAATAACTCTATCACCATTAGAAAGCTGCAATCACCCTAGGTAACATTGACTTTTTACCGCGGGAAAATATCTGATGCCCACGGAAAACTCATTTAGCCGCGGGTGAAACAGCGGGCGGAAAGCTATAGGATAAATTCCTAAGCAACATTTTCCTTGGGCGCAGATATTAAAACGAGGGTACCCAAGAATGCAATAAATTTCAACAGCGGACGCTGTACTGCAAAGAGTAATTACTTTCTTTTTAGCTACTGGGACATAACATAAGAGAATACTGAAACTGTTTGAGGTTATTTGAAATTACAAAACTGAACAACATTTTCTATTCAGGGTTGATATCCAGGACACAAAAATGGATATAGAATAGAAGGAAAGGACAATGGGCAAAAATGTATGGAACTTGGTCCAAGATGCTACACTGATTGATAAGACTTGTAGGGAATGAAAATAAATAAGTACTTGGCATTTATGACTCGGGACCATTATTATCAAAATCCGTCCCGATAAAAATGACCATGTTAAAGTGACCATAAAAAAATAACTCGGCCAGTTTTTGATAATACTTGATCCGAATCATATGCTAAGTATTTACTTTCATTTCCTACAAGTCTTATCAGTGTAGCCATCTTGGACGACTTTTGCCCTGTCTTTAAAAAAAACATCTCGCCGTCCAGTTACTAATTCTAATTTTTAGTAGCGCTGTCTCTTTCTTATATTTGACATAAGAACAGCATAGCAAATAAACACATGTCTTTAACATTCCTAATCTGACATTAGATTGCTTAAATTTGACATTAGATTGCTTATTTGACGTAAAATATGGAGCATGCTCTATGCTCGGTTCTTATTTACAGCAGCTTATGTCAAATTAGGAACGTCAAAAACATGTGTTTATTTGCTATCCTGTTTTTATGTCAAATGTCAAAAAGTTACAGTGCTACTAAGAATTAGAATTAGTAACTGGACGGCGAGAATCGAGGCCATTGTCAAATATAAAGTGCAGTAACCTAATGTACCTATAATAGATACATCTTACAAAATGCTCATAAACTGCTACAATTTTCATACGTATATAACTGAAAATAACTCGCCACATGTCGACCTGTCGCACCTGTCTCTCGTATAAAATAATTTCAGCTTCCTATGGCCCGGTGCCAAAACAAACCCGATGGTGCACTGAATATGGCCGCTGCCTCCTATGCAGGGGGTCGTGGTTCGAATCCCACCACGTACCAAGGTGTTTTTCGGTTTTCGAATTTCATATGTACGTTT